>BGPR01011337.1:4177-49077 GCA_013235015.1 Araneus ventricosus
CGCGTTCTACGAATCCATATCCATCGCATACACTTTGGGAAATAAGGGAGGTGTTACAGATGGCCTTTATTGGTCCATGGTTTCATAGGAATGATTGTGAAAAGTGCTGTTACGATTTTTAGAACAGTATCAAAGTGATAAACCTTTACTTCCATTTTTTGCCAGTGATGTTTTTAAAACTTGTTAATGATTGCATTCAGCGTTTCAAAATTTTGAAGCCAGAGAATGAAAGAATTGAGAAACCTGAGAATTTATGCAAATTCAACTTCAGTGACACGAACTTGTATAATGATAAAAGTTAAGTGTATTTAGGATTTGCTGCAGAGCAACTAATAAAAGAAAAGATAAAAAATAAGGAATTAGCAGACAAGGATGTTTTCACACTCAGACAGGTTAGTCGGAAAAACATCATAACAATGATAAAACATTTCATGCAGAAATGTCCTGTGAATTACGCACTAGTAAGACCTGCGATTAGCATTGATCCACGAGTTTTGGCTGGATATCCCGAAAGAGTACAGGAAAAAATGAAAAAAGTATTTATTATATTGTCGCAAAATAAACGTATTTTGGGAAAAGATTGCGACGAAATTTTGTTACTCTATGCAGATTTTCTGTTAAATATTGTAAAGCCAAATTCGGTTGAATTTACTTCTTTCAATCCAAAGAGTGATTCCCTAGATAATTTTTTATAAACTTATTTTAGCAATAATCATTATAAAAAAGTTTGGAAGATTATCAAAATGGTATTAATACTGTCACATGGGCAATGAGGTTTTTTGGTAAACAAGGCCCTGGAAATGGAAAATTTAAACGATGCTTCATATAATTTCCAGCGTGTAAATCGTGAATTTATTAAGCTGTCTGGGGCTATTTATGACTTAAAAATTACTAAAGAAATGAGGACGGCTGCCACCTCAGCTAGAGCAAAATACATGCAGTATTTAGAAAGTGAAAGATCCAAAGAAAAGACTGAAACGAAAAGCTCTAGAGGAGGAAATGGTTTTTTTAAAACAAAAGAAAAATGTTCCTCCAAAAGGACATACACCAAACAAATGAGAAAGCAAATGATTTAGTTAATGAGGCTGAAAAGTCAAAGGACATAAATTTATTTATTCAGTCGCATGAACTAAGAAAAACAATTTCTGAAAAAGAAATTAAAATAAATAAATACCTTGGATGTAAAATTGAATGAAAAAAGTTTGGAATTAAAAAATATTTAATTTGATTACCAGTTTCATGGGGTTTTTTTCCCATCAATTTATTAACTCATATTTTTAGGAGTTTTGTTGTGTTAAATTTGTAATGTATCTTCTATGTTTTATATTATAATTTATCATCTAATAGGTTGAATTTGCAAAAATGATACATTTTATTTAAAAATGTGTGCGACAATTCGTTAAGTGTATTCAATTTAGAGGTCCTTATTTTTTTTTTTTAGTCCTTAAAAGTCCTTGATAGTCCTTGATTTTCTTTTAAGGAAATGTGTACGAACCCTGCTATGGTTACCATTGTTAAAACACTTTAAAACTTCAAATAAAAGTATCAATATATTATTTACAACTGACACATCACAAAAGTATGGATATATTATACACGTGATTCAGGTTTATTGTTCTACCTTGATTTGTATTCATTAAGAAGTTTTGATATTTCTTCACTTAGTTTTGGGGGAAATGTTATGTGTCCTTCCAGTAGTTGTAGTTCTAAGGCACTTAGTTTCCTTAAAACACTGTTCATAGGCACCCAAGTCTGGTCTTTCTCCTTTTTCTTAAAAGCTGTCCTTGGACCGGCAGGGATGATAAAATGTTACAAGCACATCTTTATTTATATTACTAATGTCATTCACCTCTGCCAGCCACCATTGACCATCACATACAATAGAATCTATTGTGTGAAGTGTTATTTGTACAGTTTTTGTAGTAGAAAGAATTTCATATTCCGTAGCTTGTGAAGTAATGAAGCACTTCAGGTTACTCTCTGACACAGGAACAAAACAATGGAAACTCCTTGTACCAGTAATTGCCACAGAGTTTTCAAATCAGTCAAGAAGTTTGTTATGATGTTGAATGATTTCTTCATCTTTTATGTAATTGAAGGCGATTCCTTCTAAATGTTCGTGACAAAATTCAAACATTTCTGCTGGTGTCAATATTTGGTTAGTGTGCGGTCACTGGAGACTTGCTTTAGTTTGTTGAAGTCTATCTATCACAAAAGTTTGTGCACAGGTCTGAACATCCACACATTTTGTTGAATAAGTATATTAGGCGTACAGCATTTTAAGAGATTATCTTATAAATAGAAACATGACATAATATAATGCTACAACTTAACAGAATAAATATGAAGTAAAATTAATGCACCAAATGGTGCATTAATTGAAAATATAAATGCCATAAGAATGAATTTGAATTGTAATTTTAATTACAAATATTACTTGAGGTCATATTAAAATTTATTGATGATAAAAATAACATTTAGTCAAATTAATGCTTCATTTTTGGCAAAAAATACGTTTTTTATGGGATTTTTAAAGTCCTATAACTTCACTTGTAGATAAATATCAAACATGAAATTTTTACAGCAGTATTAAAATTTCAGATTTTTAAACTTTGCCCCAACAAAGATATAAGGTGTCAAAATTTGGATTTTTTTGAAATTTTCGGATTTTGAAAACCCGTAACTCTTAAAAGAGGCAAATCTCAGGGTTGAAATTTTTTGTAAATATAGTACATTAAGGTAGCTACACATCCCCACTAAAATAATATGGAGAATCCATTCCTTTTGGGAATTATATACCTTCAAAAAGTGAAAATTTGTCATTTTTAAAGTCAAATTTTTAATCAGATTTTTGCTATTTGGGATAAAATTTTCCTTAAATGTGTACTGGAGATAATAAAGGCTGTTTCTTCCTGAATAAACTGGTTTTTGATTCATCAACCTCGGGTTCACCAGTTCCGAGTAATAGTTAACGCAAACCCCTACAAACGCAAAAATCGGCGTGTTTTGTGTTTTGTAAAACAAAAATGGCTGCCATCGGAATTCAGAGAAAGATAAAAAAAATTAAAATTAGTCTTTTTGGACTCTCTAATTATGTAGGAATCAACATACAAAAAATCATTTGATTATAACATGGTCAAGACACCATTTATTTCTTTTCTGGATTACTTGACATGGAATGACCCACATATTTAAAAAAAATATCATGGAAAATGCCGAAATCTTGCTTAATTTCCAATTAACTGAAATTTTAATAAGGTTTCAGCTTTTAAAAGTTGATGATCATCTCTCTCTGCTTATATAAAATATATTTATAAAAATAAGCAAAAATTTCAGAAATAAAGGTATATTAGTTCAAAGTCTAACTGTTGCGTAGCAACGGAGTAGCTATAAATTTGCGTTATTTCAAAATCGTCTGCAGATAATTATTTATTAAATTTTTTAAAATTAATAAAAATTGAAGGACAAATATAACATATAAAATTGGCATCATTGAAAAGCTAAAAATTTAAATTTAAGATGGTATAAAGATATTTTTTGTGGAACAAATTACACCGAAGTTATTGCGGAAAAGCGATTTCAGTTAATTTTTAATTAACTTTTGCACTTTGAAAAGTTGCCAGTAATCTTCCCCTTGTCTTAATAAATGTGCAAAATTTGTTTGAAATCAGTGTCTTCGTTTAGGAGGAGATGTGGAACATACATACCCACAATGACTTTTATTTATATTAAGATTATTTGTGAAGCCTGTTTTCAAAAAGCCCATTGTTATTACACCATTTTGAAATACCTTGTGTATTTTTAGTAAAATATTATGAAATGATTTTATTGCTACAAAATAAAATATAATTATGCTAATTTTCCATAAATATTTGCAAAGTTATGCAGCTGTTTTTGATTTTTAAATAAGTTTTATGGACTTTCTGTTGCATTAACAAATGTGTATTTTGATTTTTCAGTACAGTGCAATTGATACCAGCCCTTTGAGCAATTATGTTATGCACCCTTTTTGGAATCAAGTTGTTAAAGTAAAGTATTTAACTTCTTTATTTTCCTGTTTTAAATATATCGTATAGATTTCAATTAATTAGCATTCTTACTTGGTCAGCTTTTATTTATTTTTTATTTTATTTTTTCCAATTTAAATTCGTCAGCTTGATGCCAGTGTTACACTATTAAAATTAAGTAGGAGATGATGATGTTTAGCATTAAGCTGACTAATGCTTTCACATCTCTGCAGTCAAAGTAAATTTTACTTTTTTGCATACAAAGTATATAAAGAGAAAGTATTTTTTTTTAATGAAGAAAATTGTTTATGAAATGTGTAGCTTCATTTAACTTTAAAAAAGAAGCTTAAGAATCAACATATAATCATTTGTATATTTTTACTGCATGTTCATTTTATCAGATCAAAAATGTCTCTATATTATATCATAGAATTACAAACACAAATTGCGTGTTTAGTTGTAATTGTTGGTAGTTCAAACAACATTTTGATTTTCTTTTATAAAAATTATTTCACTTGAACTGATTTTTCTCTTTATCCTATGTTCATAAAGATTCTCTTTCTTTTACAGTTGGTGCCAAAATGGCTTGCTCCAAATTTATTAACATTCACAGGATTTCTTCTAACTTCAGTTAATGCCATTCTGCTTGCAATATATGACTATAATTTCAGCGCTTCCAGTGATTTAGATCAAACTACACTCCCAGTTCCAAGATGGGTTTGGTTAGTTTGTGCTATAAACCATTTTCTTGCCCATACATTAGGTAAGATTGGTGCATAAGCTTTTATTGAATTATTTTCAATATGTAGCATTGGAATACATTGTTGATTCACCTTCTAAGTGTTAGCAGTATTTTTCTATTTCTCATATTGAGTTCGAAAGCAGATATTTCATGTTTTTGTGTAAAATTTCTAAAACTACCACAGATAAAATATTCTTAAGATTTAAGTGACTTAATTAACCCCAATAAAGAACCAATTATTCACTTTAAAACAAAATTTTAAGACTTTAAAGATATGAGATCAAAATAGCTTACCACTCAGAGTTAATATAGTTATTAAAGAATAAATTTGTTTCAACTGTCTTCTACCTTTCAAATCCGATAATGTTCAGATGCATTTGGGAAAAAATTTGCTTAACCCCTTAGCTGTTTTATTTTATCCACTGTTTAATTAGATGACACTTTCTGTTTTGATAATGTGTTGTCATATTGATTCAATTAAGAGTCCATAGATCACTTGAGATGTTAATGAGTTACTCTTCATTTTTTGTATCGAATTATGACGTCTATGAATGGCGTAATCTCAAAATTCGATGCACGAGTAAACTCGGGCTGCACAGTTAAGGGCAAATGCCTTATGTGCACTCTCATAAATGTGATGATAGTAAAAATTAAATCTGTTCTGCTTTCTGAACACAGCTGTCTCGCATCAGTCCTCGAGAGGTAAAATCTGTATTGAAATAAATCTCTTAAATTTTCACATAGAAAATCTGTCTCTGAAAATTATTCTTTATTATATGAGTTTGAAGTCTTATAACATATAAAGGCTGTTTGTACTTATAACCAAAAATATTCCAATCGATGAAAGCATATTAACTGTAAATAAATAAACTAGAGAACAAAAGTTTACTATCTAAAATTTTACTAAGCTATAAGTGTTAATTTTGAAAATAAAAAAAGTATCAAGTTTGTTTGGAAAGAATAAAGTTCAGTAGAGAAACTTACATATTGTAATTGGCAATTGTTATACAGTGCAACCTCGAAAATTCAGACTGCTCGGGGGTTTGGAAAGTCTGGATTTCGGAAATTCCCAGATTTTAGATATCTTACTTAAACCAATAGAGATGTCAAAGTTCTGATGTCACTGTGTAGGTAAGTTACATCACAATTAAGCGTGCATGTGCATACGTTTTCAGAACAGACCCGGGAGTCGCAAGGCAACGGCAAATGGTTACCTTGGTAACGCTTCTGACGTTTGCTCATGCGCAGCCAATCGAGACGTATGCTGATCTACACGTTGATGTTAATTCCAACAACTACATATAAAAAAATGTTTTAAACAATAAATCATAACGAGATATTAAAAAATGATACAAAGTTTAAAATTTATTTAGCTAATTTTTTTCTCGTCACGAGTTGAAAAAAATCATCCAGTTTTCGGAGGTTTCTGGATTTTAGAAATCCGGATTTTCGAGGTCTAACTATATCATGCTTAGTTTAATATATGGGAAATTTTGGGACATAGCTTTCCTAATCTGTCGAAAACTGTTATATCATAAATTTTCATTAATTATAGTGGATCTAAAATAAAGCATTCCAAAATTAATATGCATGCCATATTTTCTTTTTAAGGAGTCTTATGTTCTTTTTATCTAAAGGCATTTCCAATTTTTTTTAAAGATATTTGCAATGGTTATTGAATCTAGATTGAGAACTATTCATTCCGAAAACTTCTTCAGTGCATTCAAAAAGTAACTATGCACTCATCAGGACTAGTACATAATACTTAATATTGACTTAACAATAGTTGCTTGCCACAAACATCTAGGTATATCTGGATGTTTTTTCTTGTTCTCAAAGACTGACAAATTGTTCTTGGGAAATTGAATATAGCAGATTCAAGTTCCTAGAGGGTGTGGAGGTTTCCTTGACTGACATTACTTTCTGCAAAAACCTAAAAGTAAAAATCTAAAGAACAAGGTAGTCACAAGCCCTTAGAAATGACAAACTGTCATGTGTGATGTTGCAACATTGTTGTTTTTCTGTTGAGCCAGCTTTCACCTGGTCTTGTTGGGACTACATTGCATAGCAACTCATGTGTTTCATTTGCAATTTTCCTTCAATGAATACTGAGTGTACTACTTCACTCATAGTCCTTTACTAATCCTATATCCATAAATTTTTACGTTGGCATTCTTTCAGAATGTTGGTTAGGAACTGATGTATCTGGAATTCTAAATGAATGCTGACATTTCATTGTCTTGTGTTTATTGACAATATTCATGGAAGGCATATTCAACTAGAAGAATTTGGCATTCTAAAGTTCATTAGTTACCTAGACATTCTAGAGATAATGTAGTCCCGACAACTATGCCAGTAATTAAACAAATAGATACTAATGAAGACTGTGCAAAAACTTTAGCCTCTACTGAAAATAAACTTGCAGGATACAAACACATCCTTTATTGAAGAAAAATCTGTCAAAGATAGGAGCCCTCCAAAACAAGGGGTGAAGCGTGTTAATGGAGATCTGTTACCAACAAAAGCCACACAAATAAAAAAACGGAAGAAAATCACTTCTTTAACAATTAAGGAAATGTTTCAAAGGGTTTCAAATAACAATAATGCTAAATGAATCTGTCATTGTAACTGTACAATTTCTCGACCCCTCTCACTTTATAAAGTGCAAAATCATTGTACTGTTACTTTTGCAAAAATTTATAAAAATAAAATAGAATTCAGTATATGATACATTATTATAATTTATAAGAAGCTTACTTTACACAAAAGCACTAAGTGAGTAAAGAGAACTTTACACAATTGCACGAAGCAAAAGAAATTATTTGCCTTATTTTTATTTATTTTTTGAGTTAACTTTTATCAAAGGGCTATTAAATACAATTCTTCTTAGACTTCTATTGGGTGAATGTTGCATCTCAGTGATGTTCAGGTGGTAAATATGTTTTAAAGTCTAATTTTGTATTTTCTGATGCCCCTGATGATGTGTTAAACTTGTTTGTTAACTTTTAATGTAAATGATTTAATAATTTAATATTCTTTTTCTTATTTATACATACTGAATTATAAATAATTAAGTTATTAATTATTATAATGTAATATTTTCATCATGTTGCATGTTCTTATGTTTTACTTCTTAAAACATCTTTCGCGTATAAATTATGGTACAAAATTTTTTGCTCGTGTATGATTTCAGTCTTTGCTTTTTTGCCAATCTCATCTCTGATTAATATAATGGCCCATATCTGTCTTTTGGTAACGCTGCGATGTCGTCAACAATAAAACTCGCGCCATAGCTCTGCGAGACGTTAAACAGCATTATTTCATTGCTAGAGAACCTAAATTTCAGTAATTTTAAATTTAAAAGAGTAATTGTCATTCTAATTTCAAATTTAATTGTTATAAAATAGTGAAATAAAATTTTCTATCGATTGATATGAAAATTATCTCGCTATGATCAATAGTTCCAGAGAAATTTTAAATTATATTAATCATATATTTCAAATTAATTTCCGTTTTTTAATAGAAAGGAGTGAATTACATCAGTGGTATATCATGCACATGATATAGTTTGGACGCCATGATGCATCTGATTATTTATTGCAATCGTGATGATACAATTTGATATTATGTTTTGGCAACATTTGAAAAGCAGAGAAGTGCTTTGTTTTGATTAGAATTTCAAAAAAAAATTCCTTTGAAATTTTAACTTTTGACTTGCATTTGACAAGCTGAGAATTTCATGGTTATTGAATTATAATAAAATTGTTAAACAACGAAAAATGCTTCACACGGAATGTTGTTTACCAAGAGGTTTTTTGAATAAAGAAATATGTAAATAAAAAAAATATTTCCTGTCATAAAACATATGTTTATTTTATTTGTTTTCAATCAATGTTAAACATTTCTCTTGCATATATATCTATTTAAACATGTCAAATTTGACAGGAAATCTCTCGAATGAAGAGGCAATTTGCACCCGTCATACCATGACAGGTGATTTTCTAGCTATATATAATTATCAAAAGTAAATGGGACAGACATCCTATGTTTATAAAATTCATCTGTGTATGTACTCTAGGGTAGTTTTTTTTAATATAGTGCCATATTTGGTGAAGGTGGGAAGGACATTTTATTAAATAAAAAAGCCACTGTCATAATTTTTATTTTGTCTTCACCATTATATTAATGGTGAAGATGATTTCATAATTTTTAATTGTTATATATAAGTTATCCTCTTAAGTATTTTACTTTGCTTATAGATCTTATTATGAATGATTCTGTATTTTTATCCCAACCATGATTGTTACTGTTTTGTAGATGGCATCGATGGAAAGCATGCACGTCGTACAAAATCATCTGGCCCATTAGGAGAGTTAATGGATCATGGACTTGATAGTTGGGCAGCCTTATTTATGCCTACTTGTATGTATTCAGTTTTTGGATGTGGAGAATACAGCTGTACTCAACTGCGTGTGTTTTTCATTCTATGGAGTGTTCATCTATGTTTCATATTTTCACATTGGGAAAAATATAATACTGGTGTGCTCTATCTTCCTTGGGGATATGATATTTCCCAAATGGTAATTATATATATATATATACATTTATATTTCTTGTCTGTTTTAAAGTGCTTTTAAGCTTAAAGGAACATGTCTTACAAGTTCTGTGTTCATGCAGTTTAAGATGCTGCCAAAGAATTAAAGTGAATGATAAAGAAAGTAATGCACTTATTTCCATTGGGATTGTGTATTAGTTAAATAAAGAAATATCTTTGTTATTGTTGCATTCTTACCGTAGAAAATAACGTTATTCGAAGTTGCTTAGATTTCATTAGACTCTCAGTAGCTGAGTTTTTGAGTGTATTTTACCATTGGATAAATTTTAGTGGCTACATTTCCTTTTAATGCTTTAAAATGAAGTTTCATAAGTTATGGGGCATGTACACCTTGCATCTTTTCATTTTATTTTGTATATTTTACTCTAGAAAATTTTGGACCAGTGGTTGCCATTTTAAATGTTGTCTTTTGATGCAGTGTTTTCATTAAAAACTTTTCACCCAAAGATTGAAAAAGCAGCCCATCTAAATGGTTTCTTAAACTTCCTGTACTTTTACAATGATTATATTTAAATATTTATTTGATTCATACTCTTCCTGACTTTGCCTATTATGCATCAAATATCCCCTGGAAAAATTTGTCAACTTTATGTAGCATTTGAGCCCAAGAAACATGAGAAGTGGAAGAATTCATTGAATAAAATAGCTACTATTTGAATGCATATATATATTTAAATATTTCAAATAATCAAAACTTGTGTTATATTTTTATATACATGTATTAATCTAAAAATTAAAATAAAATAAGGTTACCTTATCAATAATCATACAAATGAAATACAAAAGGTAGTTTGATTATATACTATTACTACTATGAAAATGACAACCCAGAATTGGAATTCCAACATTCAAATGCCAATCGGCCTTGGGAACTGATTTGTCGCATTAATCTAGATTTGTGGCACCAATCCTCTGCGAAAGCTAATTGTTGGAAAAACAAAAAAGTAGGAGAATAAATCTCCAAAAACTTTCAAGATTAGAAATGAGAAAGTGTATAACTTAAAGCCTACCAATTCAGTAGTCTTAATTATTATGACTTGAGCATTATCCTAAAGACAGTTCCGCATTTAAAGTGAAAATATTATTTCTAAATTAGGCTATTAATGCTATAATAAACATCCTTAAAAAATTAACTGTAAATTTAAATTTAACCTTTTATAATAATATATATTATTTTGAAAATGTACATAAAAATGAATATATGATGCAATCTTATTCTTAATCTAGTGGCATCATCTACCTATGTAGTGAGATACTAATATCTTTGTGAATTCCATTATATATGATCGCATCAAAAATAAATCTAAAAGACTATTAATTTAATGGTGTTAATAAATGGTTTTATTATATATATATATAATAAGCCTTATTCACAACATTTCTTATCTTGAAGATTCTAAATTACTCAAGATGCCTATAATTATGATTAAGTCCATAAATAAAGTGAAAAGGCAGCCAAACATGATTTTTACTTATTTAAGGCAAAAAGGGTCTGTCAGTAATTAAAATAAGTTTTGAAAGTATCTTTGCAGCCATTTTTCTATTATTGAGCAGGCTTCATTTTTTGACTTATTTTAGATGCAAACAATTTGAAATCTGCATTCTGTTTACAGCAATGTTTTTGTGAAAATTGTAACAATTTGAGGGTGTTCCCCCCCCCCCCCCCTTTTAATTTCCTACTCTGACCCAAAGGATGTAAAGCTTGAAATGATGGACGGAAACATTTCTAGAAAATTGTAAACTAGAATTGTTCTTGCCAAGTTTTGCACCTTTTGGGTAAACTGACTCAACATGGGGGGGGGGTACCTCTAGAATTGTTACGTTTATTTTTGAAAGACCTACTTTACAGTTACCCTGAAAATAGACTTAACTTATTTATCTTTGTTAGTTAATGGTAAAATTCAAGCTGTGTTAGTTTGGATGACTTGTTTTTTTCTTTTCTCACGGAAGATATTTAAATGAGCTTTCTTTTTATGACATGCTAATGTTACTTTTCATATTAAGGTAAGTTCTTTGTTTTATAAGAACATTTTTAATTATGCAGTATTTTCAGCTCAATTTGATCATTTCTTGTATTTTTTCTTTGTGGTTGTATTTGCTTAAAATTTGATATTTTCTTTTTGTTTTATTTATTAGGTACTGTTGGCAGCTTTTTTAATGACCTACTTCAAGTCCTACCATTTTTGGAAATTTACTATCCCAATTTTAAATATTGGAAGTGGTGAAGTTATTGAAATTTTGATTTATGGTAAAGTATTTATACAGTGTTACAGTCTTAAATTTTTCATCATAAAACTCAGTTAAATATGAGACTCATTAATTATGTTTTAAGCCTTTGCACTCATATGTTGAGTCTGACTTGCCATTCTGAATTGTGCATATTTTTCACAATTTTGTAAGATAACGATTCGTATAAAAGCCATACAACAGCAAAAAGTTTCAGATTAATTTTAAGAGTTAAAATAAATCAATAACTATATTTTTCAGCTCCCTAAGCATTAAAATGTATCCTTACACTTACATCTGTAAATGCATCTTGTCACTTTTCTGAGTGCTAAGAGTTAATATTTTAAGATCTGATACAATATGTTTATTCTTTAGATATGGGCGTTTTGAAATTTTGCTGTTATTATATTCCACATATTTTATTTAAAATCGGCAGTATTTACTAAAGACCACAAGATTTTACTTTTCCAACTATAATGTGTATTTTAACTACCACTGAAATATTGATTTTAAAATGGTATATAATATATAGTGGATTTTTGGTAGAGCAAATTGCTTCATAAATTAATCATCTTGGGACCTGGATTGATATAAACAAACATTGCCCACCTTTCTTTCTAAATTTGAAAATACGATTCAAACAAGGATACATGCAATACACAGTATCAAATTAAGATTTATAAACCTACTCTGTTGTATTGAAATGAGGGAAATATCTGAATGCAAGTGGAATCGAGAAAAAATCGCTTCTCTTTGAAAATCTTTTTAAGGAAAATTAATATGAGTTATAAATTAATAAAAAAATAAACTTTTTTCTAAATGGGCTCCATATTTCCCTACTTTTTTATCTTTTTGCTGTAATTTTTTGTTATACTTAAAGATTTTTATAAGCTGAAGAAAAGTTTAGAGAAATGTGATACTTTAAAAAACATTAAGTACACCAGGGTAAGAGTCAATTAATGAAAAATTGTACTTATTTATGGCATTAAGTTACACAGTTTTATTTGACAAATAATCAGTAGGACATGGTGATGCTTTTATTTATTGAGACTTGCATATTTTTAAATCATTTCCAATAATTTTTTAATGAAATCTTTGGTTAATTTTTTAGAGCTTAAACGTTCTTATTGTGTACTAATATGTCAAGTTGTTCTATTTTATGTTCTTAATATGTCAAATTTTGGCTTTTGTTCAAGCATTTGCCACACAGAGAAGTTTTAATTGTCAATTTTTGTTAAGAAATTAGATTATTGTAATGGTGTGGTTCTCTTGATACAATCATAATTATTGGATTTCAGTTGGATGCAGTTATGCTATGAAGACTTCAAATATATATTTTCATTTACATCTATTTTTGCAAAACATTACAAAAAAAATTCTAATGCTGCATTTTCCCCAAGATTAGTTACTGCGTTTATAAGGAGTCTATTGTACAACTGATTTGATTCAATTTTGTATAGTATTTTATGTACTTAAGTACAATTTATAATAGTGAACCCAAAATTTGTAAAATGATGGTTCTTGATTGTATAGCTGTTCAATTTAGGTAGTCTTGTAGCTAAGTTATTTGGGGATATTTGCTTTGTTTTATGGATGGAAATGAAAGTTCTTTATGCTTATTTCATTCATGAAATATCTTTTCTCATTTTTGAAAAAAAGAAGCATTGAGTTAATGAGCTGCATGTATAGACGTATGTATGTAGCGTAATGCCGTTATGGGAGATTATTTCCATTTGTGTTGGTTAATTGGTACTTCATAAGCTGTTTAAATTAGTTGTTTTAAAAATAGGCTATTTTTAACATAAACAACAACAGGGTGGCCACTCGACCTGGAAAACCGGGAGTAGTCGGGGAATTTCGGGGGACCAGGGAAAAAACTGGGAAAAGTCAAGGAAATTTATTCTAAGCCTGGAATTTTTTTATTTTGATAATTCTTATTGTAGGCGACAATTCGCTGATCTTTTTTTATAAATAGGATGAAGCACCATTGGCAACCAATGAAAATCAGTCATTTACTGACAGTCAAAAACGAATGCCATTCGTGTTCATGTAGGGGCAAGGTGTTTACATTTAAATTTCTGAGGGACCGAAATTTCGGCTATTAGTCCAGTCAACGAAGGGTTTGAAACAAAAGCATTAAATCATATAGTTTTGAAAATTGGTACACATGTTCGTTAGGGGCTTCTGATACATATTAAAAGTCCCCTTTCCTGGGGGGTTAAGCTCACGGCACCATCTTGGATTTCATCCCCTTTTTTAGTTTTTCAGAATATCTCGAAAACTATTGAGTTTTCAAATTACAATTGATTTAACAAATTAAAAAGCGTAAAATTCCCTACAAATACATGCTTATATTTTTCTGCCAGCTTTAATAGTTTTGCAGATAATGGGTCTCAAAAGTTGTCGCCATCTTGGATTTCATCCCCTTTTTTAGTCTCTCTTGAATAGCTCGAAATCTATTCAATTTTTAAATAACATGTAGTCAACAAATTAAAGAGCGCAAAATTCCCAACAAACGCATGCTTTTATTTTTGTTTTAGCTTTAATAGTTTCCAAGATAATGGATTTCAAAATTTGCAACCATCTTGGATTTTATCACTCCACCCCCCCTTTTTTTAGTTTTTCCTAAATATCACTGAAACTATTAAAGCTAGAAAATAAATAAAAGCATGCATTGGTTGGGAATTTTATGATCATTAATTTGTTGTATTTAATGTAATTTGAAAATCAAATAGTTTTCGAGATATTAAAAAAAAAAAACTATATAAAAAAAAACGGAGATAAAATCCAAGATGACGGCAAATTTTTAAATCCATTATCTCGGAAACTATTAATGCTAAAACAAAAATAAAAGCATGTGTTTGTAGGGAATTTTACGCTCTTTAATTTGCTGATTATATGTAAATTGAAAATTGAATAGATTATGAGATATTCAAGAGAAACTAAAAAAAGGTAGATGAAATCAAAGATGGCAGCAACTTTTGAGACCCAATATCTGGGAAACAATTAAAGCTGGAAGAAAAATAAAAGTATAGTTTGTAGGGAATTTTATGATCTTTAATTTGTTTAATCAATTGTAATTTGAAAACTGAATATTTTTCGAGATATTCAGGAAAACTAAAAAAGGAGGGATGAAATCCAAGATGGCGCTGCGAACTCATCCTCCAGGAACGGGGGCTTTTAGTATGTTCATAATAAGTCCCTCACGAACATGTATACCAATTTTCGAAACTATATGAGTTAATGTATTTTCACCCCCATTTTTGACCTTCGTCAACTGGGTCTATATGAACAGAATCGCGTTTCTTTTGGTAGTTAAATTAGATGATACTTCTTGATGAAAATCTATAGTATAATCACACTCGGATGTGGAAAAACCGGGATGTAGCTATATGTCCAAGATATTCAGATAGCTTACGAGATCGTTAATATCTCTCTGTCTGTCTACAAGTTAGCATCCACACTACTGCCAGCTTTTATGATGATTTAATATCAAATGGGAGTTATACCAGAATTAGTTTGTTTTTCCATTTCTGGGGATCTTTTCATTTAATTATGAAGTATTTGAAGTTGGTGCTAATATTTTCTTTCAGCATTTTTTTGTTTATTTTGTGTATATTTTTTTCTCTGAGTGTTGGGAAACATTATGATTACTGATCCTTTTGATAAATTATGGGATCTTCAAAGTATGGGACAGCCGTTATCCATACATATAAAAGAACCAATTTTTTTTTTTAGTATTATGTATGCATGTTTTTTTTTTTTTTTTTTTTTCGTTCTTTACGCACGCCCAGATCTTTGACATGAGATCAAATTTAGCAAAGTGATGGATTAGCACAAGAGGGGAGCTGACGCCACAGTAATTTTTTTTAAAAGAAATTCAAATTGGATTTTTATTTATTTAATTTTAAGTGGTAAATTCAGGTCCCCCCCCCCCCATTTTCGCGAATTTTATTTTTCTCTCTTTTTTGTCTTTGATGTTTTATTTTATTTATTTCTCTTTATGTATTGTCCATTTTGAGCTGTATTGAAGGAAGTTGGTTGGAATAAAAAGTTGCTTTTTTACTTTCTCGTATACAAAGAGAAATTATTGTAATCGTCAAAAAATTCGAACTCGAGATTTTGACGAATCTCCATGTTTTAGACCTCCCTGAGTCCGAAAAACACAATTTTGGAATTATGTCTGTCTGTCTGTGTGTGTTTCTGTCTGTAAACACGATAACTCGAAAACTATTAGAGCTACAGGGATGAAATTTGGTATGTGGTCTTTAAACATAATTTGTAGGTTTCTATCAAATTTTGGACAAAATCCGTCAATGGGAAGTCTGTCTGTATGTCCGAAGTCATGCGAACACTATAACTCAAAAACTTGAATAGCTAAATGGATAAAATTTGGTACACTGTTTTATCGTCATGAATGTAGGTCCGTATAAAATTTTGGGCCAAATCCGTCAACGAGCTGACTGTCTGTCGGTCTGTATAATAGCATATTTGTTCAACTCCATGCGCATGCGTAAATGCCTGTGCAAAGAAGGGATACTCCGAAACTTGGCAGTTTGCCAAAAACCAATTCTGGCGGCGAGATTTTGTAAGGACGCAAACATTTAGGGCGTCTCGTTTTACTTGCGTATTGAAAGCAATCTCTGCGCATGCGCAAGCTATTCTGTTTTCTTCTCCGCGCGCGGAACTCGCATTGCTAGAGTTAGATAAAAAAATAAATATTGCGAAGTTTTAATACTTATGTATCTTTTTGAATATGATTCTTCACCTCAATATTTTACTATCACTAAAATCAACAATGAAAAACCTTCTGATAGTCATTGCATTCTGGGTTACAGTTGGTTTGAACTTTTTCTCAACACAGGGGGAAGTTAAATGACAAATGTTTGAAAAGTATACAAGAAAGTTTAGGGGAGGCCACACCCGCTGGTTTCTTTTGCAAACTATTAGATTTCATTCGTGTGACAGAATATTATGCTTCTGTGTTTTAATTTGTAAACATCAGTAAAAAATCGTTTTCTTACGTTTTTTTCTCTGCCTTTTTATGTTTTATTTTGCAACATATATTTTTGAGATTTTGATCATCATAAATATTTTTTAAGTTTATATTTTTAATCAGAAAAACCTGGAAAATTCGGTACAGTAGAATTGTTCATTGTAAAGGTATTAGTTATTTTATGGTTTATTGTTTAAAAGTTTTAAATAAATGTTCCTTTTTCAAGCATTTTGCTTTTGTATTCAAACCATACTGACTTGAATGAATACTTAGTATGGCCAATGTGGAGGTGATTTTTTTCTATGGTTGATGGGCTACCTCCGAAAAAGTCAGGGAAATTTTTTATAAAACCTGGAAATGTGAGGGAAAAGTCAGGGAAATTGAAACAGCAAAAATGATGGCCACCCTGAACAAAAAAAAGTGGGATCAAGCTATTTGGTACTCTTGAAGGGTCAATTACTGTTATGACACAACGATCTTTTCTTCTTTCATTAAAATATCCAGTTGATATTTTAAAGAAATAAATTGGTTATATCCAGTGAATGAAATTTACAATTTGTAAATTAATTAAATAAAAATCATTATTCATTAAATAAAATCGTACATTTTTCGTTAAATAAAAATATATTTTCTCTTGTATTTGCTTAATTAAAATTAATGTGCAATGAAGGAATATACATGCAGTTGAAATGTTTATATTATGTAAAATTGTTCCCTGTGTATGATTTCTAATTTTCCCCCCATTTTTTTTAGCTGGAACATTTGCAATGTCACTACCCGTGAGTCTGTATAATATTTATTGGTTAGTATTACATTTCTCAAACTCATTTCATATTTATCTTCTTTTTTTTAAATTTTTTTGTTTGTTTAAAAGCAGAGATGACGAGAAAGAAGACAGAATTTAAGGATGGGGTGTGTGCTGAGCATGCATGCTACTGGAAGAGTGGGAGATGTCAGAGGATGTTGGTTTTTGAATAGTAGGATAAATGACCTCCTGCTTGTGCACCATCAGTAATCAACTGTCCATCAATACTAACCACTGCAACAGGCAACCAGCTCCACTATTTCTGAAATATTAGTTCAAGGGTATCAACAATCTGTTGTTTATTGAACTTGCTTAAATCTCGGCCTTTACCCATATGGGGGCACTAAACACTGTAATTAAAATCTGGTATTCCCTTGCATCAGCTTTATACCTTTCTGCCATTGTTATGTGCACTTTAAGTTATAGGCTGTTCCCAATACTCAACACCCGTGGTAATCATAATGTTTTGACTTGTTAGTGTATATTGGTATACAGATGTGCAACAAATTAAGATTATATAAATGCTTAGAACTTTCTTTCTAGATTAAAATTTGGTTCAAAATAAAGATTCTGTAACTTATATACTCATTTTTAAAAAGTTTTGTTTAATGATTCCATCACTGAATTTCTTCTGGAATGTCTTATAACAGTACTCAGTGTATGTCAGTAGTGTTTTAAGCTGTAATGAAAATTGTATTTGTTTTGTAATGAAGGTATTAAAATGAACTATTATTACAGTGCTTATAAAAAAGGAGAACTGAAGCAAACATCATTATGGGAAGCTATGCGTCCATTGGTGCCTATATTATTGTTATTTTTAAGTACAACATTTTGGGCTGTCTTTTCTCCCACAAACATTTTGTTGAATGATGCTAGAGTATTTTACTGGTTGGTTGGAACTGTATTCTCAAACATAGCTGTAAGTTTTTACATTAAAATTTTTTCTTGCTTCTTTTTTGCTTCTATTTTAAATGTGCTGTACCTTTAAATTTATTGCAGATAAAAATAAACTATAGGGAAAAAAATGTTCCATATTTTTGTACATATGCATGGCTTTATGTTCTTTTCAGCGTATGAGGATATGAATTTGGCTGAATTTATTTTTATATTATAATAACAAGTATATATGACTATTCTATAATTGACAAGTTTTATTTAGTTAACTTATTCCATGAAACTTCTTTCTGTTGTTTTAAAATCGAAATTTGCACTTCATATTTGATATTTGGTGTTAATTTTTGTAATCAACTTTACAAATTGTTATATCAGAATATTTGGATAAAGAAGTAATTTACTGCTTTGTATAGCTTAAATGCTAAGAACTATATTACTATATTTGTGACCTATAAATTTAAAATCTTTCATGACAATTGGAACAACAATATCTTTCCATTAAATTTTTATCATTAGAGATAGAACTAGTCTTAGAATTTGCAAGGCTGTGTAATATTTTTCCTATGGCTGCTGAATTAATTTATTTTACAAATGAAACATGTAACTATGAAGAGTATTATTTTAACCCTTTCACATTCATTGGTTTTGCAGTGAAACCACACATTGAGCATTGTGACCTATAAATTTAAAATCTTTCATGACAATTAGAACAACAATATCTTTCCATTAAATTTTTATCATTAGAGATAGAACTAGTCTTAGAATTTGCAAGGCTGTGTAAGATTTTTCCGATGGCTGCTGAATTAATTTATTTTACAAATGAAACATGTAACTCGAAGAGTATTATTTTAACCCTTTTACATTCTTTGGTTTCGTGCTGAAACCACACATTGAGCATTTTTTTTACTGTGCATGGGCGAAACGAAGCGTAATTTTTCTTTCATAACTTAAGAGACAGATTTATAGGCCAACTTGTATAAAAATTCCAGTTCAATACCGTTAGCATTCACAAAGATATCGGCTTTGCAAGAGCTAAATTGCTTTTAATATAAGGGAAACAAAATGATGAGGGGTCTTGCATAAATTGATATTTTATTTAAATTGAATCTTCGAAAGTAATATTGAATTTTTTCAAGGTTGAATATCCTGAATACGCACATATACTTATAAATTAAAAACATAATTTCAGTTGCATTTCAATGATAACTTATTTGGAGGAAAAATAGCCCTTTGGGCCATGGCCACACGAGTATTTTTTTGTCACTGTCATCCGACGATCTATCAAGCAAGAAAACCATGGCCGTTCACACGTGCATTTTTTTTTTTTTTTTTTTAATGCGAGCTCAGTCATTTGTTTTTATTTTTTAGTGGAACTGAGTGGCGAATTTAAACATTTGTTTGTGTTAAACTTTCGATACATTAAAAATATGTAATAAAAAGTTCATTTTATTTATCTCATGCTTCAGAACGAAGCAAAAGTGTTTATAATTTCATTAAAGTTTTGGATGTTTATTTTTTTCTGGCATTCTTTTCCTTTAACTAAAAAATTTCAAAGATAACTTATAGATTTTTTAATATTTCTTTAAAGTAAGAAGGTAATCAAAGGAATTCCAGCTTTAATTTGGACGATATTAATTCCTTTTACCTCCAAGGCAAATTTCTTCAGTTTAGTTATATTAACGCCCAATTTGAAGCAACACGAGGGCTATTTTACAGTTTTTTCGATTTAAGATACATTGAGTAACAAATACCTTATTTTAGTTATATTAACGTCTCGTTTCGAAGCAACTCGAGGACTATTTTGTGACGGACTTTTTAATTTTGAACTGCGATCCGATGACAAGGACAACACAATAAATCAATTTTTAAGAGGCCAATTATTAAAATTAGGTAAGGGTTAAGTACAGTTATTTTAAACAATTTTATTTTCAAAGGAAGCTATGTAAACATGAAACAAAAAAGCAATATAAAAGAACCAAAAAATGAGATGAATGACATGAAAATAAATTAAATGAAATTGTCAGTATTTCAATTGAAATATTTACAATTGTAATATAAAACTGGGAAAAAAATATGGAAGTTCAAGAATCATAAGTCATTATCCAAGTAGAATCTCCTGATATAATTAATTATCTTAAATACCAAAAATTGACGAGAAGAACACTACAGGGTTGGATTAAGTCCTGTAGGGGGCCTTCCTACCCTCTTCCCCCTCCAAAACTACAACATATTTTTTTTATTGATTTTAATCTATTCAAATAGTTTTTATATGAATGTAGTTAAGACAAACTGAAATTACAACTCATTTAATTGCTGGTCAGCTTCAAAAAGTTAGTTTCATTATCTTGCGTATAAAAAAAAATTACATAAAAAAATTTTTAATTTAAAAATCATTTTTTAACAAAATAGTAAAGTAACAAAACTTCTTTCAGTTCATTCTAAATACTCATATACAAAGATTACTAGGGCTATGGAATCATGAGTCAATCAAGTCAACTGTAAAGACTAAAAAGATAGACTGCACATACCTGCAAGAGAAATTGAAAACATGAAAAAGTTGCTAGGAATAGTGTTTTGAAATTTAAGCGGTACTTAATTTTAATTTAACTACGTTCAAGTACATGGTCTTTGCACATCAAATGAAAGTACAAAAATAACCTTGAAAACTCTGGAAAAATTGTCAAGACCTGAGCCCCCCGAAAGTTTTGGGGTCACTAGGCAATTGCCTATTTGATAATCCGGCCCTCGAACACATGAAAATACAAACAGAAACGACGATGAGCAGCAAATCATGCAAACAAGTTGCTAGTAAAATACGCCAAGCTCTATCTTTACATGACAGGCGCCGGAATGCACCGGGCGAACTTCCCACCAATGGTGAAAACAGCCACGTGTGGCCAGCCCTGCGCTTCAATATTCTGTCTATAATTCTTCTATGGATGAACTTCAAGCAGCGGCTGCAGGAAAACGCTCATGTGGCTGCAATCTTAACATTCATTGGTTTCACTGTGAAACCACAAATTTCTTGAAAATAAAAAAATACTAATTTTTTTTCCTTTACATATTTATGATCAGCTACATGCCTAATACTCATTTTTGAAATAAATTTAGTAATTTGGAAAATGAAATATTTAGTGAAGTTAGTTAAATTTCTATATGCCTTCTATGTGCCAAAATCCAAAGCTGGGTATGAATGTAAGAATTCTTTTGTTGTAATCCACTAGATCAGTTGCTAACTGAGATTGAACATGCGAAAGCACTACATACTACCTTTGCTAGGCCTAATCTCTTTCATTCACCCACCAAGCCATGATTGTAAGTTATTGGATTTTTAATGTAGAAGAAAAAGGCAGATTATCAACTAAAGATATTTTCTAGGACAATATATGCATTATTTACATGTGTGGGCTATATACATAGGTTGAAAAGAAAATAGAATAAACAAAACAAAAGTTTATAGATTCCTCGCGAGCCAAACAACACACGCCAGAGCCCATCTGTCTTACCCCCCCCTTCTTGCTTCTGTTCCTTTGAAAATCATGTGACCTGTCGTTTCTGGACGAGTCTATACATTTCACTGCTGGGGGGATCACAGGATCCTCACAAACTTGAAAGGGTTAATACTTTTGAACAATATCTTCATCTGTGCATAATGTTGGTCAAAAGCTCTTTGAAACATTTGAAGTCTGCTGTATGTTTTAACATCGTTTTGTTACTGTGGTTGTAAGTTACTTTTATTAGATAGAGTAAGAAAATATATAAATTGCAGCTATTTAGTTTTATGTAACTATGCTTTGATTAATTAATTTTAACAATAAAAGTACCACTTAAACAGAATAACCAAAAATAAATATATGTGGGTGTTTTTCTAACTGCTAGTTTTTATATATACACTTAAACTTACAAAAAGTTCATTAAGAGTTTTATCTTTTAGAAATACATTTATTGAATGAATTTTTTTAAAAAAAACATTGTTTTTCATGTCTAGCTTTTATGAGAAAAACTATCAGAAAAATAAAATATTCTCTTGTGTTTATATTATGTATATTAAAACTTCTCTAATTCAAAAGAAATTCCCCTTTTCTAAGTTAATAATTGCCACTTATGTTAGTTGCTGCAGTGTCATGACTCATGTACAGTATGAGAAAAATGAGAACCAGTCATTTCATAAAAGACTGTTTCTCATTTATTTCATGATATTTTTGTGCAATAGTAGAAATTAAATAAATTAGCCAACACTGAATCAAGAATTATTTTTAAATATGCTTCACCATTGAAACAATTCAAAGAGTAAAACATCATCGATGAAGAGTTTTAAAATTTTAGATTTAAACTTGTGTGCTCCTTTCATGTATAAATTTAAACCATTACACATGTTAATGTTAACTTGAAGCAAGTATTTCTTCTATACGCATCCAGCTTCACAAAAAAAAATTGTCAGTTATTGTAAAAGTTGTTGATGAAATTGCATTAAGTTCTTAGTGGAAGTTTCTGTAAACACACTTGATACTGAAACAGTTTTCTATTTCTCCTTTTGATTGCCCATCTTCAGATTTCTTTTTATATGAATGAAACTATAATCTGAACATTCAATTTATAGTCGTTGTAAGATGTTAGTTGTACAATTAATGTTGGAGATATCCTACATCTTGATGGAAAAAGGGCTATTTGTAGAAATATTTTTGAATTTTTTTAAAAAACAAAATGTAAATACACATTTCACCACATAACCAAATTTTTTTTATTCATAAAATGCTAGATATGTTTACTGAAAAGAATTTATACAGTGTGGTATGTAAATATCAGGAATTCTGTCATAGAAGTTGATTACTGATCATAAAAACCTTTGAAAGGTATAGTGTGTAATGAATTTCTTTCAGAGTAGTAAATATTTTTTTGAGAATTGCCTGAAATATGGGTCAGAAATGCTGAGTTGAAGAAAAGTCGCATTCTGAACAGACAGTTTTACTTGATTAATAAGTAACAATGACACATTTTCCCTTTTATAGCGATATTATCGTTAATTTATTTTTCTGAAATAATCATTTGATAGTTATAATTAATTTTTGCTGTTCTGTTTTTCAGCCTTTTGAATTATTTGTAGCCATAGTTTCTTGGTAATGTCTAACTTTTCTGCTTATTTTTCATCTTAAAATGTATTTAAAAAATTGGCAGTAAAATTTTTGTTATTGTTTATATGTGAGCAGAAAATATTTTGCTGTCTTTCTTTGAGAATATTTTTGGTTTTTCTGGTGCAAGATTTTGTACACAATTTTTAAATCTTTGCAACTCTGTTATCATTATCTGCTGAATTTTTTAAAAATAATTTTCCTCACAAAGTTTGCCTTTTTAGATAGGTTTTTTTATTAAGCTTTCCATCAATGGTATTAAGACATTCAAGCAAGATCCATCACTATTTATTGATGTACAATTTCAACGTTACAATACACTAAGTCTCGGAAGTTATAGTATCAACTACAAAGTTTAGAAGTTTAAAATAAAGGTTAATTGTTTCAAACTTAAATAATAGTGAAACCATAGTTCTGAAATACAGATTATGAAAAAATCTATAAAAATTTGCATTTTTGATAAATGATGAGATAGATTTTCCCTTGACAATTGGAAATTCAAAAGATGCGTCTTTTTTTTTATCATGGGAATTGCACTATTTTATACTTATAAATGAAAAAAAAAAAAATGGTTTAACAAAGTTTTGTTGTTCATTGTTTGAAATGCATTCTAATATATTCTTGAGTTAGCACAAACCTTCTAAAAGCTGTTGAATTAAAAAAGCTATGAACAGTTTCTATCTTTTCCTTCAAGATTGCTTAATTTTAGCAAAGTCGTATAAGCTAATTTAAGGCTAGCATTTTTGATTTAATGTGTAGAGCTCTTCATATTTAGAAACATTGAGCCCTTAAAAATAACATTTTATTTCAGTTTTAATATTACCAGAAGCATGATATTTTCCAACATTCTTAATTTCGTTTTGTGTTTTAATGTGCTTTTAAAGTGGTATTTTTAACAATCAAGTTTATTTTCTAAGTAAGCTTGAAAATTTTAATTTGTATAGTAAAATTTTTATCTACTACTTTGCAGGGTAATCAGAAGCTGGTACAATGTGTGTATGCTGTTTACTTTTTAAAGTATTTATGTTTTGTATTTCAGTGTCGTTTGATTGTAAGTCAGATGAGTTCTACCCGATGTGAAGCTTTCAATTGGCTGTTTTATCCCATTGGACTTGCTCTGCTTTACATTTTTTCATGTCCTCATCACAGTAGAACAGAGGTTCAAATAGCTTGGGCCTTGCTGATTTTGTCAATTTTAGCTCATATTCACTATGGTGTTTGTGTGGTAAGGAATTTTTTTAAAAAAATATCATTGAGTTTATTTAATATTAACATTTCTCAAGATATGTTCATGTTTTGTTCTCATTGCTCCTTTATATCTTTTTGGCATTGTAATAACACAGGGTGGCCAGCTGACCTGGAAAACTGGAAATGGTCGGGGAATTCCAGGAGACCAGGGAAAAGCCTGGGAAATTTATTCTGAAACTGGAATTTTTTTTATTTTCATAATTCAACAATTTGCTGATCTTTTTTGTATGAGTAGAATGAAACACCGTTAGCAACCAATGAAAATCTGTCATTTACTGACAGTCAAAAATGGATGCCATTCGCGTTTCTCCACACGCTGCGTGGTGTTTACATTTAAATTTCCAAGAGACCTAAATTTCGTCTGTGAATAGAATCGCGTTCCTTTCATTAGTTAAATTAGATGATTCTTTTTACTTTCTCGTATACAAAGAGAAAGTATTGTAATCGTCAAAAAATTCGAACTCGAGATTTTGACGAATCTCCACGTTTTAGGCCTCAGCGAGTCCGAAAAACACAATTTTGGAATTATGTCTGTGAACATGATAACTCGAAAACTATTAGAGCTACAGAGATGAAATATGGCTTGTGATCTTTACACATTATTTGTAGGTTTCTATCAAATTTTTGACAAAATCAGTCTACAGGAAGTCAGTCCACGTTCATGTGAACACTATAACTCAAAAACTTGAATAGTTAGATGGATAAAATTTGGTACGCAGTTTTATCAGGAATGTAGGTCGTATAAAATTTTGGGCCATATCCGTCACAGGGTTGACTGTCAATCTGTATAATTGCTTACTTGTAAAAATTATAACTCTTAAACACTTTGACTTAGATAAATAAAATTTGTTATGATGTATGCTGACATTAATTATAGATCTGTGCCCACTTTTCGTTTCAATCAGTTTAAAAAAGGCTTTCAAATTGCATATTCAATTTTTTAACTATTGTGGCGGATCTTAACTCTTGTTTGTCCTGCGTGTGCTGTCTACATTGCTCATGCATAGTGGACAACTTAATAAAGGCTCAAGCATCATCTGTCATCTCGCTCTTACTCTCACTTTTGCTTTATGTTCCTGTTGTTGACATGTTAATTCAATTATCTTTTACTTTTATCTTGTTAAGTGTATTAAAGTTGTAATTGTTATTATGAGTTAGTTCCTTCAGTATTGCGTGAAGTTTCCTCACACCTGCACGAGCTAGTTCACACATGCATACCTGTCAACAGTGGTTTTTACCTTCCAAGTTACCGTGCCTAATGAGATGCAGTAGCTACTGTCTTTGTTGCAGTAACTAGAATAAGTAATTTCTGGCCCTGGTGCTATAGACCATAATGATAACCGAATTAGCCTATTGCCCTCCACATCTATTCAAAGTGGCAACCTTTACATTTGGTTTGCTAAAGTGGTGACCCGGACGTGCGTAGTGACTTCAGCTTGGTGCCTTTTTCTTCCTTTTTGGTTTCTTTTTCTCCCTATTTGCGAATTCTGATTGTGCTTGGATTATTTTATTTCGACATGTTTTTACGTGTCATGTTGAAACTTGTGGCGTTCTCGATGTAAAGCAGATTCAAAATTTTTATCCGTGCGAGGGTGTGGGGAAATGGCACCTTATATGAGAGTTTTTGAGAAATGAGTATGCGAGGAAGTTTAGGGCAGGCCACCCCCACTGGTTAAGATATAAGTTTATAGTATAATCGCACTCAGATGTGGAAGAAGAACCAGAATTTGGCTACGTGCCAAAGAGATTCAGTTAGCTTATGAGCTAGTAAATTTCTCTCTATCTGTCCACACTACTGCATGCTTTTATAATGATATAATATCAAATAGGATTTATACCAGAATTAGTTTATTTTTCATTTCTGGAAATATTTTTGTTGAATTATGAAGTACCGGACGTTATTTTCTTTCTAAGTGATGGATTAGCACAAGAGGGGAGCTAATGTTGAAATTTTTTTAAAAATTCGAATTAGATTTTTTTTTTATTTTAAGTGGTAAATTCGGGTGTTTTTTGCCCGTTTTCACAATTTTTTTTTTAACATTATTATTCATATACGTGCAAATTCCTGTGTTTTAATGTATAAGTTCTTACATTTTTTTGTCTTTGATGTTTTATTTTATTTATTTCTCTGTATATATTATTCTTTTTGAGCCGTATTACAGGAAGTTGGTTGGAATAAAAAGGTTTTTTTTTTTTTTTTCCCTTTTGATTCACATGATAGAATATTATGCTTCTGTGTTTTAATTTGTAAACATCAGGAAAAATCGTTTCCTTCTATTTTTTATTTTTTCTCTCGTCTTTTTATGTTTTATTTTACAAAGTATGTTTTTAATCTGACACTTCGGAAAAATTCTATTCAGTAGAATTTTCATTGTAAAGATGTACTGAACATTTCAATATCCCAAGGCTACTACTTTTGGACGATTTTACTCTGGAAAGGGATGACAAGCAATGAGTAAGATGACCACATTTCCGATCACCCTAAGTAAAATGTAAACACCTCCCCTCCATTCTTCACTTTTTCCCTATTTTGGTGAAAATAACTCTGCCTGGCTCATGCTCAAAAGCGCGGAGGGTTTCAGAATCTGAGAACGTACAATATTTAGTTATTTTGCGGTTCATTATTTAAAAGTTTTAAATAAATGTTCTTTTTCAAATATTTTACCTTTTCATTCAAACAAGTATGAATGAAAACATAGAAGACCAATATGCAGGTAATTTTTTTCTATGTTTGACGGTCTACCTCCGAAAAAAGTCAGGGAAATTTTTTAGAAAACCTGGATAGGTCAGGGAAATTCAAACAGCAAAAATGATGGCAAACTGCACGTTAACACTAATTTCTTGATATTTATTAAATTGAATTAAGACAGTTTTATCATGAATGGTTGTGACATTCATTAACAGCCAAATTTGTGTATGCTTTTTTCTTTTTTTATAAATTTGTAGTAAACAAAATAATTTCCATACTACTATTGTAAAAGAATTGGCTGCTTTTTGATAACTTTTATAGACTTGGTTAGGAAATAAAAATGGATTTCAGAAGTGTCCCCTCTAAATTGCTTAAAGTAATAAGATATATTTTACAATTGCACTACTGACCAAAAGTATTACAAGATTGGTAAAATGCGAAACATTTGGCGTTAATTGGAATACAATGGTTCACAATCAGTTGTGGAGAAACATGGACATACAATCATTGGCACTCACATTTTGTGGTGCAGGTTTTGTCATGATGACATTTAGGGAACCATTAAAAATTGAAGACGAGAAGGGATTTGTCTTACCTCGTTTCATAGAAGGCTGATAATGATTTGAAACTTTCATCAATGGTTTTGTTTCCTATGCAAATTGCCTGCATGCTTTTCATAAAAATAACATGTATATTTGGGAATATATAAAGGTTTCTTTTTAAAAATCCCAATTTTTCCTCATTTTTTTTTTGCTTATAACAGAGTTTACAAAATACATGGCAATGTAATAGCAAAGCATTAGATTAAAATTTGAAGTAAATATCTTGAATATTTGTGGTAATATGAGTATTTGTAATAATTTTTAACTGCTCACATTTGAAGCATAGGGTAGTTTTTCTTTCATAATGTCAAAACCAGATATCTAAGGCAGCTTATATAAAAATTCCAGTTGAATACCGTTAAGATTTAGAAAGCTGTCGGCATTGCAGCAAGCAGAATTTTTATTGTTCTCCAAGACAAACAGAGTGATGAGGAGTTTTCCACAAATAAGTTTGTTCTGAAAGACATTCTCCAGGTGGATGCCTGTGGTCTGGCAATATCTTTTGTGATAACTATAATAAATTTTCTTACTCAAAATCATTCCATAAAATCTTAGTACTTGTGGCACCCTCTGCTCTCATAAAATTTGAGGACTTATGTAATTTTTATGCATGTAGAGGGTGGGCGGATGACACCTTTTTCAGAAAGTATATGAGAAAGTCTAGGGGGAGATCACTCCTGCTGGTTTTTCAATGCATGGGACTCATTTAAAATTACTCTAGTGATATGACTATTAACATACAGGATGTTCATAGTTAAAGTTTTACTTTCAGATCCTTATAAAATGAAAACTACTGAACCAAAAGCCATCAAATTTTGAAATATTATAAAGGAGGTCATGGAATTTTATATTCTATAAAAATATAATAAATGTATAAAATAATAGTTGTAATAATTAACTCAAGAAGTCATCACTAGAGGAAGATTCAGATTTATTAATGTCATTGACAGTGTAATAAATTTTACTAATAACTGTCATAGCTGTGTGTGTTTAATGTGGTGTTCACAATTTTCTGCAACCAGGTGAAAGTGAAAAATTATTGCATTCCTTACACTTGGTTTAAAGCATATCTTATGGAATTTTATGAATATGTCTGTGAATGGTATCAAAAAACAAAAATGTGACAAATTTCTGATGTTGTCACAATAAGCAGTGCTTTTGAGATAGATTAAGGCCAAAAGTCGCAGGTTAAAGTTTGGTAGCCATGAAATGAGAAAGTGTTGACATATAAAACTGTATGTTTGTAAAATATTGCCCATCTAACTATTCCACAGGAATATGTTAATTTTTATTGAAGATGGTACATTATTGTGTATATCACTTATGATTTAACCCACAAGTTGAGAGTCAATGAAAGGGTGGCAGTCAGAATGCTTGAAATAAGTTATGAGACATGGTCCATGTTCTAAAAAATTGAAAACTTTGTGAAATGTTATACTAGAATACTCTACTCTGGTAGAGTTCTGTAAAGAAATTGGAATTTTAATAAAGTGCACCTACGAAAATTTAAGAGCACTCAGCAGAACTGGATGATGGTATAAAATTCAGCATATAATTTATGAATTTTGGATTATGTGTTGAAAATATTTCCAATAATGTCTATGTACCAAACTTTTGTTAATTGAACAATTTTTATGAGGTTTTTTTTGTAATGATGTTTCTTCTATAGAATTTAATTTAGTTACTGGAAATTTCTAAATATGAATATTTCATATCTTTTCAGGTGCAACAGATGTGCAGGCATTTTAAAATACACTGCTTTTCTTTGAGAAAAGATGAAAAAGATTGATCATAGTCCAGTTTTCTTTTTGATACTGATTTCTAAATGTAAGTTAGTGAGTGCTGCATGGGAATACTTTCTTGAATGTAACAGAAAGTAATGATTGTTTTTGTCTCACTTTTCTGGAATTTATTATCTGTGGATAATATATTCAAGCATTATAGAAGTGACAGCAATAGATATTGACAGTCATATACATATTTATTTTCACTGGTTTAAATTTTTTATAATGATTGAATGTTTCCATCTCATAAAATTCCTGTACTTTTGCATTTTTAGCGTTCTTATACTTTTATATATGTATGTGTAAACTAAAGATGAATAATTAGGTATGCTGATTACTGTTTCACGGAAGCTTTTTTTTTTTTTGTTTATTGTTGGATTTCTGTGTCATTGAATCATTCCTTCAAATGTAAATGTCATTTTGTATTCTGCTGGGATTTTGCGCATTTTATGCTGATGGAAACATTTGCAATTCAGCATAGTCTGTGAGAAATCTACGCAAAATCTTGCCATCCTGGTCCTCCAAAAATGTATTTTAAAACAATAGATTGCTATAGTACTTACAAAAATGTTTGTATGATTTTTTGTCAGGATATTTTGTTTTTAAGGCATGATATATGAATTTAATAAATATTGGAAAGTTGCTTTTATGAGCTAGTGTATTATGGACATTCATTATTTCTTGTAAATACCTATTCCCATGTTAATGTTTTGATTGATCATTTTGGAATCGTATCTGGGATTCTTGATTGCAAAATTATCTGAACTGGTTTAGTTATAAATCAAGTTGTTTTATTTTGTGGGAAAAAAAACCAACATTCAGAATAATAATTTATGTAAAAAAAAAATATAACTAGTGTATATATTTTTCAATATTACTGTCTGCTGATTGAAATCTGTGAATCTTTGAATCAATTTTATTATGATCTATATTTTGCAAAAAGTAATTTGTAGTTTGCATGAAACATTTAAATGTCTTCGCATAATTAATACTGGAGGTTAATTTTAATTGATTTGTATTTTTAACACATTGTAATTTTTTTAGAATAAAGTTTTAATTTAGTTTAGAATATTATATGTAAATAAGGAATATTATATGTACTGAATCTTACTGAACCTGATAATGTAAATAATGAAATGTAAATGAATTGTTCAATATTTTTCAGTTGTTTTATACATAAAGATTATGAATTTTATGTTTTCATTTAATTTTCAAACTAAATGAATCCCCCTCCCCTTCTAATATATTTATACCTTAGAAATTGGTTTCAAAGAAATGTCATAATGTAAACAGAAATTGTTATTTTCACTCGCAACAGGAAAACAAACATTTATTAGAATAAATGCTTAGAACTTCATGCTAGTATTCACGTATGTTGTTAAAGATTTTTGTTTAATAAATGCAGTTACCAAAATAAGGTAGAAAAACTTAAATTGAAGCCTTAAAATATCTGTATTCAATCTTACTAATGAAATAAAGGCCATTTTATTTGTATCTTAGTTTCTTTATAGCTGTTAAGTGCAGTAGCATATCAATGTAAATAACCATTAAATGTATTATTATTTTTACTTCTGTTTTATTGTATATTGACTTAAATAATAGTTATGCGGGATTTTTCCCCCTCATTTAAATTGAACGGCTTGAACCAAGCTCAAAGTTGAACATTTTGTCAGATTTTTGTTAACTGGCTTCTATGAATAAAGGAGCTGTATTTTTTAAAATTTTACTTTATTCCTTCACTTTTCATGCATGTTTTCTACTTTTAAAATTTGTGCACTAGTTCTTAAAACTATGCATTATGCAGTAAATATACAAAGGTTTAATATTAAATTAGCATTCTTGGTATTTACTGTATTAGAACTGAGCTGTCCTTTCAGTAGGTGTAAAACAAATGCCATTGATTTAAAACAGACTAATCAGCAGTGACTGATTTTACAATTTTTTCTTACATTAGGGTAGTCATATTGGTTAATCCTAGAATTTAAAATTCAGGAAATGTTTACACACAAAAGTGACCATTTGTTACAAAAAAAATATAGCTTTCTTGTACCATTTTTTGTTTTGATTGCCAAATTTGTTGGAATTAAATTTTCTGTTTATAGTGCAAGTTTAGCTAGCTTTGCTCTTAAATCCATAATTTTATTAAGAACCCCATAAGTGAATACACAAAGTCTGTGTTTCTGTCTAAAAGTAATGCTTAGTCTATTGCAGTTCAGTAATGGTAAGCACTAGCTATGAAATTTTGTAATTAGAAGCATTGATCATTTGGTCCTTTGAAAATTCTCTTCATATAATGATTCATTTACTTCACTGCACTGCAGTCATATTTGTTTTTTCATAATACAAATGCATGTACATAAAAATCTGGAGGTTAGTTATTACAAAACGTTTTTACATATGCTATGAGCTCATTGTCACCTCAAAACTGTTTCCCAAACAGATGAGCCTTCAATCGTCCAAAAAAAGGGTTGAGAGTTGGCATCACTGTCCATCCCAGTTGGCTAATCTTCTGAACTCGTGGGCTGCATGTGTCTTGGTTACCTTGATACAGCTTGATATCCACTGCATGTAACTGGCCTGTTTGTTCATAAGATAAGCCGCACCATGTCCAATGGTAAAAAATATTGTTCTTTGGTAATGTTCTGTTCATGTTTGAGAGAGTATGAAAAGCATACATACTCATTCCTGTTATCCAAAAGATTATTGCCCTCAATTTGTTGTGTAACCTAATTAGTTGTTGCATTTTTTGGTGCAAAGATCCCGAGTGCCTCCTTTCAAGACTTGCCAAGTTGAATTCAATCCCTGCACATTGCCATGATAGGGAATCATGTTAATCCATGATGGCTTACTGGCAACAGCAAGAAATAAAAATTAGGTATTGGTGAGGAAATAGAGGTCCAGACCTTCTACTTGGAAAATTTCATTCTCTAGTGCTTACCATTACTGAGCTACAGTGGATTGTGCATTAATTTTATTTTTGAATATACATTTGTTATTGTTTATTGGACACATTTTGTAGATTTGTAAATTGTCAAAAGCGTTATTAACAAAATTGTGGAAAATCGGTGATAAAAATTTCATTCATGATAAATTTCAAATTAATTACTTTACATACGTAATGTTCTTTAATGTGCTAGTAGGAAATTATTAAAATAACTTCTTTTGAATTTAAAGTTAGGATTGCTTGTATTTGCTTTTTTATGTATATTTTATTTAGGATATTATGAAGGTTCTAATTGTATCTAAAAATTTCTACTAGCCTTGTATATTGTAATCTGATATTATTTCAGTTAGATTAAAAATAAATGTATTTAATGTTTTTCTGTAAAATTGTATCTCTGTTTTCCAATAATTTCTGACAGTTTTCGAAATTATTTTATTGTAATGAAAATATATCATTGTTATGAGCGAGTCTAGCGAATTATGCTATAGAAGAACCCTGTCATATCAGTAAAGTTTATTACTAACTAGAAAACAGAAAATAAATGAAGGAAAACGTAATTTTTATATAGAAACATACTATGAACTCTTCTCTGCTTAAATTCTCTGCTTTCATGATGTTGATTGAGGCTTTTACTATTATTATTTAGATTCAAATCTTTTATGGTGTCTTTGGTAGTGGCCACTCCACATCTTTGTTTAAACTGTATGTAGAAATTAAATTTTTACAACAGATGACCTCACAGTTGACCCCCCCCCCCATTTTCCGAAAAGCAAAAAGTATTATACCAGTGAAGTAATTGACCTGGTGATGAATTTATTCAAAAATAAGTGGAAGAAAAATATTGATTGAAAATATAAGTGCCACTGTTTTGTAGTTGCAGGTTCATGAAACTTTTGTAATTTACGAGTCTTAACTTTCCTGTGATCAGCAAATTTTCATTTTGGTAAAACAGCAAACTGTTCAAAGTAGAAGACTTTCTTTCTTTTTCAAAATCGAAAATTGAAAAGTATTATCTGAACTTATACCTATTTGTAGAAATTTTTGTAATGAAAATTCTGTCTGGTACAGGGCAATGACTTGGTAGAAAAATAAGTAAACTTGGGTGAATGTGAAATGACTAATACAATGTAGATATATATTTAAGCTTCTTTTCAAGTCTGATGCATTTTGAAATTTTAATGCCGGTGTTATGTATCGTGTTTGTGATAACTTTTGGTATATTAGCTTTATTAAAACTCTGAATGAGAATGTAAAATATTATGATAATCATTATACATTCATGTAGCTTTTCTACATCTTTTTATTAACTTAGAACTGTTCCTTATATTTAATACCTCTTCTCGCATCTTTGTCAAATTGGTGTGGCAGAGCATGCAAGTGGTCACTTTCTATTTTAGCACTATGTACAACAGTTTGAGGAACAGTAAGCATATTATGGTTTTTTTTTCCCCTTTCTATTTCTAATTGATTATAAATACAATTTGCTTGCAATAACATTTATATGAAACTAAAATAAGTGTTACAAAAAGTTTTATAGTAAAACTTCAAATCTCTTTCTATGTACAGATTATTCATCATTATTGTGATACATGTGTTTAGTTTAGAATCTGTATAGTGAAGAAATATCATATTTTAGGGTAAAGCCATTCAAATTTTTGTTCATTAAATTTTTAAATGCTTGAATAAATGTCTTGCTTATTTATTAGGAAATGTGCAGATACAATAAATTCTACTTCTTTATTCTGTTAAAGGTATTTTAAATAGCTAATTAAACTTTGAAGAAGAAAAAATATTTTTTTACAAGTCCTGCAACTTGATTAATACTGTCAACAAATCTTAATAGGAAATCTAAGAAACCATTTTATAATATGAATGGTCAGGTTAAATGTTCACATTTTTAACTTATTAGTCACTTGGTATCTGAAATAGAGTTGTATATTGTAAAACAGTATGAGAATATTTTTTAATTTTGAAAATTGCGAAGAGTTTTATGTAGATTTCTTCCATGAACAATCTTTTTAAAATGTTATCCTTATTTGTATTTGCAAAGATTAAACATTTTACTGGAGTATTTAGTAATGTTCTTATAATTTTCACATATGCTTTTATAAGGATAGATTTTTTAAAGTTGTCCTTGGCATTTCCAAATAACCATTGATTATTTCCAAGCAGTTTTTATTTTTAATTCTTTTTTGATACATTATATTAACTGGAATATTTTGTTTTAAAATTGATTTGGTTTCAAATATTAATTTTAAATATTTTATGTTGCAGTATTTTCCCTGTTGTTACTTGGACATGCTGCATATCTGTTTTTCATTCTTGATTATTCAGATAGCTTGATGCTGAGTTTTACTAGAGATTAATTTTCAATATAAAGCATTAAAACTGTATTGAACAAAATAAACTCAATTGCATCTCTTGTCTGTATACTTTTCAAACCATTAAAAAATCTGTTATACTATCAATGTAATTATGTCGATAGGTTTTATAAACATTGATAAGGAAAGGCAGTTGGTATCTTAAAGGTATATTGTGATTATTCATATCTCATTTCTGTGTGTATATAAAAAAAGTTATGGTCTTGGATCAATCACATATACCTGATCTACGCACATGCAGTTAAAAATTAATATTTTAATCCATAAGTTGTTACAAGATTTTCTTTTATTATTATTTCTTTTGGAATAAGTTAGTATTCTCCATTAATGATCTACTATTGTGAAATGTCGGAAATATTTATTCATGAAATATCCTTATTGACTGTAAAAACTTATTCTTATGCAGTTTAACATGTTCCAAACTCAAGAAACTAATCATATTTTCTAACTTTATGTCCGACTTAAAAAAGTTTTTGGTGAATTCAGAATATGCCTTTGGGCATTATATATTTTGAATTATATATTCATAGAACTGTTCAGGACATGTGTTGTATTACAGAAATGTTGATGTGTTATTTTTGTAATAAAATAACCAAAACAATTTTGTCTTGAAAGGGCCATTTTTTGTTTGGGGTTAAAGAAAATTTGAGTTTGATTGAATTTTTTTTCAAATCTTACAAAATACAATTAGAATTTTTTTTCCCCTTGCTTAGGTAAAACTACTTACACTTTGTTTTTAAATCATTTGATATTCATTTAAGTAATTAAACATTTTTCTCTATTTGTTAATTAAACTTGCATTGAAGACCAAGTTTATGGAAGTACATGAATGCGTATGTCTGTCTTCTGGTAACTTAGTTGAGTAGCAAGAAATTGAAAGTCCTTTTGCATTCATTTTTTAAAGATGCATCACAATGAAATACTCTTAAGAGTTATCTTATTTTGAACTATTAAATTTTGTGTTTAGTGATAAAGTAGCCAGATATGAAACCAAAGAATGTGAAACATGTTTATATCTAATCATTGCTCATGTCTTCTTTTTGTCATTATGACTGCTTCAAGATTAGACAAAACTTTATAACAGCAAAAGTAGCACAACATGAATGAATGAAATATTACATTAAATGAGTTTTACTTTTGTTAGTTAAAAATTAAGTATTGCACATTAAGGTGATTTGTATTTGTATAATGTTTAGATAAATGATATTGGTATAATAAATGATATTGTGTGGACCTTATTGTAGCAATATGTAAAACATTTGTTTTTGCAATATTTTGCATGCATTTGTAATATATTTTGCATTCGTTTGTGTTATATGTGCCATATGTGAAGGATCAATTTATTGTGTTACCTAAGTCAGATTGTTTTTTTCTGTATTGTGTCTTATAAACTTGAAAAACACCTTTTAGCAACATTTTCATGTTTCGTGGGCTATTTTTCATAAACCTTTTTTTGTTTGTTTTATATTTGGAGTGCAAGATATTTATTGTTTGTCGAGTATGGATTTCTTGTCAATTATTTAGTGTATTATCTTTAGCATGTGAATATCTAATCATTCAGTGTAATTTGCCTGTGAAAGAAGGAATATTTCCATAATTTTAAATATTGATTTGATTTTCTAGGATGGTAAAATCAAAATCATTAATGGTAACTATGCAAGAACTTGAATTTGTAAATGAAGCTTTAATGTGTTTAATTTAAGCATGGTTGCTTTTAAAATTTATACTAGTATTTGTAAGATGGTAGAAAAAATATCCTTACAATGATTATCAATATTTTTGAGTCATTATCTTTTTCAAATTTCACTGATATTGCATAATTTTTTTTGTAAAATTCATTTTACTAAAAATATTGTTTGTGAAAATAATTAATATTTATTTCTCAAAAGTTGAAATCGTGCTGATTACTGTTAAAGACAGTGTAAATAGGTATTCTATTGGAAGATAAATGGGAAAGCTTAAATGCACATTGCTAAATTATAATACATCTTCAAAAGATGCTTTTTAAAAAAAAAAAAAATCAACTGTGTGTGTGGGAGGAATTAGGACTCCAATGAAAATTTCAAAATGCATAATTTCGCCATTGTTATATCCTCATTGTATCATATATCCTCCTTTTCTCCTCATTGTAAGACTATTTGTCAGTACAAATGTCATTTTTAGAAATATGTTGTATTTTTCAGCTTTTTCATTTCTTCCGAATTTTATATTTTGCAGAATATGTATTGAATCTCATACTTTGTTTAGTTGAAAACTCAGTTTTTTTAAAATGATTAAAAAAATCTAAAACCTGACTTTATGTGTGAATAATATTTCAACTAATATTTTTAGCATGTATTGAATATTAAAAGGATTTTAAATCTTGTATCTAGTAAAATCTTCTTGTAAGGGTGTCTTCACATTCTCTGTAAATCAAAGAATTGATATGATAATTATATATGAAAGTGAGAAATATAATCATGAATATCTGTGGTGTCGATTTATGCAATTCTTATGAAGCTATTTAAGTTATCATATTTGTCTATATTTGTAGATTAAAAACTCCTTGCAAAACTACCATTTTTATATGCCAATAAGTAAACATCGGAGTACATTTTTTGTGCTCTGCAAAAATTAATTTCTTAGTGACAGCTTAATCTGTCACTTTTCAAAATACTGTTTTCAGCATTCAGTATAATTTTTAGGCTATTTGATCATTTTAACAAGATTTCAAAGCAAAATTTTTAATTCTTAAAAATTTTAAGCAATTTTAGTAGAAAGTAAAATTTCTGTACATATTTATAAAAAGGTTTTTAAATGAAAATAATAGTTTCGATCATGTTCATGTCATCATGGTTATAAGACTGAAAATTGCAGCATTGCTTTCATTAGATATTTATCTTTTATTGAAATTACTAGGTTGATGCATAAGTTTCTGAAATTACTTTTTGGAAGAAATTCTTTTGGCTAAACTAGCACATTTCCTCTATCTATTTTGTAGTCACATATTATTTTTGTAAAAAAAAATGAAGAATACAATAATTCATTGATATACAAATCTGGTCTCTCTATCATTCCAATCTATCTGATGCAGCTTCTGTTGAGTTATCCTTGTCCCATGAGGTTGAGTGTTAACACTCATTATTGGTTGAGTGTTACACTGTAACTATTGTGTGTCACAGTGTATATGTGCTTAATTCACCCTTTAATTTTGGAAAGTGATTGTATTACGTAAATATTTCAGAGCTGAATGTTGTACAAGTAGATTTGTGTGTTAGTATAAGAGAGCAGAAACTTTGTCATTTTTATTTCAGAATATGCGAAATCCAAATAGTTTATCTTGCTGATGAGACATGAACTAGTTTTCACTTTCCTGCAACTGATTATCATACCTAAGTGGAAGGTCACCCATGCACAGCTTATCTTTAAGGTCTTAGTTTCATTCTTGAAATAGAGGCTGTGGTGGCCTAGTGGTAAAGTCTGGGCTGTGTGGCCGGAGGGTTCCAGGTTCGAAATCCGATTCCACTGAAGATTTGCCATGTATGGGGCCTGTTGCATGCTAAATGATACGTAGTGGCCAAACATCTTCCCATTGGTGTGGTGTGGAAGTTTGGAGAGGGGGTGCCAGCTCAGGTATCGTCCTCGTCATCTGACTGGTTCAAAATTATGAGGTTCGTCCCAAAATAGCCCTCATGTTGCTTCAAAACAGGACGTTAATAGAACTAAACTAAATCATTCTTGAAATATGTGAATATGCATCATATGTGATTAAGATATTCATCGGTTTTCAAGTCGTGTTGCATACCGACTGGAATTTATTTGATAGATGGAACAGTTATGGTAATAACACAATTTTTATCCCTCAAGTCCCGGGGATCACTGTCGTTTGATACTAAAGTTAACATTTCTTAAAAAAATTGAGAAATTTATATAAATGGTAGATTCCAGATGCTTCTGCATCAACCTAATGGTTTTTCCAACTTTTTACACATTGAAAATACCAAAACAACATTTTAAACTATTGCTTTAATGATTAGCAAGACTGGCTGCTCCAAGTTCTAAAAATTTGTTATGCTCTGAATTTTTGTCAAGCAAGCTGAATTGGTAGTTCAAAATGTTATTCATTTTTTGTCCAAAATGGTTCTGTGGAATATGAAATAGAAACCAATTTGGCATTTTTGTATCATAATGTGAGGTTTTGTTATGCATCTACAAAATTTCTTTTGTCATTATTGGAAATTACGTAATGTAATAATAAGGATGTAATTTAAAAAATTTTACTATGTAAGGTTGTTTCCAGAATGAATTATATTCCAATTTTTTATTATTAAGATCTTATTTCTTCGATACCTGAAGCTATGTAAACAGATTCCTTTTTAGCAGGGATGTATTGTATATATATTCATACAGATATATATTTATTTATTTATTTCAGTGAATGTCATTTCTGTTTATGAATTGAATATTTCTCATTTTTGGGAGAACCAATTTTTCTTTTGATTTTTGATATTATTACATATGAAATTAGTTTATTAAAATGAAATGGTGATGCAATTTTTGCAGTGTGCTATGCGACAGCTCAAGTGACAATATTTATTACTTATTAGTCATGTGATATTTTTTAATGTGAGCTAAGTATTCTGAAAATTATCTTATTAGTACTATATTAGAAACTATAAAATATAATGTTTATAATTGTGTTCTTTTTCTTCTGATCAGGCAACTTTTTAACTTTCCATTTCACTGGTAATTTGCATATTCTATTTAATCATTACTTTTTATGGGATTTTTTGATAAAATTTTACGAAGTTTAACTTTGTGCCTTCTCTCTTTCTCGTGAAACTTTTTGAAAAGAAAATAAATACATTTCGTTCTATCTTGCTGCAAAAATTTATTTATGAAAACGTATAATTTTCTTTTTTCGAATAGTTCTAGTTAATTTTGTATTTTGTTCTAATTTCCTTGTTGAAAACTTGATTTTGTACTTGTAATCTGTTGTGTACAGACTTGTATATTATTAAATCTGTCTAAAAATGGTAAAATATTTATATTGTGTTTGTCCATAAGCGATATAAAAAAGGAATATTTTATTTTCATATTTAACTGAGCTGTTTGTTTAGGAATCTTCAGCCAAAATGTGTATTTTAATAGCTTCTAACCAAATAAAAAGTTCAGCTATTTGGGCTATACATTTGTTTGACTTTATTATTTGTGTATTGATTTTTGATTATTCATAATAGGACACTAACTATATTGTTTCGACTGTATTTTAAATGTATTGCACATATCTGACAGTTGAGTGAAATTTCATTTCACATTACTGTAGTCTCTTTGCAATTCGTGGCAATCTCACTAGCATTTATTTCACGATGCATTGTTATAAAAAAAACCTGTTGTGCAAATGCATCTCCGCTGGAACATGACAATACATTAAACTTAAATAAAAGCAAAAATAACCTTATTCCCAAAATAAGTTAAATGAACTGTGCAAATTAAAAAAAATATTCTGCTTTCCACAGTCAGTGACAACACAAGTTGGCAGTAAATAGAAATCTACAAGGGATCATATTGATGGTGGATGACGTAGTATTGTTTCTATGCAGCTTAGGTCCATAGAGATCAAGTCCTTGAAAATGAAATAACTTCGTTTTTAAATACTTTAAAATATATAAAGCATCTTATTGAAGACTAATCATCTTGGCATGACACATTTCCACGGATTGCAGCTTTTTCGGCATCACATTTTATTCTTAATTTTCTTTTATATAATAATTCCAAAATATTTTTAATATCTTGAGCACTTTCTGTATAAATTTATTTTATTGTTGTATTAATTATACTGATTTCACTTCTCGGTATTTGTGTTTGGCACAATTCATTATTGAAGTTCAGCTTTTTTTTGTCCTAAGCGTGTGTCATGTCTGCATGATGATACTGCTCGTAGCTTTTCCTATACTCCAACCAGAGTTGTCACTGATTATAGTGGCACCATGCCATATTTTTTGTTCGATAATCTAATAAATCATCGCATAACAAGCAACACCACCTATCTCAATTTTTTGAAATTTCAAAGAGGGAAAATTCAAATGAATTTTTCGCAACCAATAACGAATATTTGTAATTTTTTTTTTTTTCATGTCTGGTTGGAACATGTGGTCTCATGTTCATAGTAGATCTTAAAAAAATTCAGAAATATTCGTTATTGGTTGCAAAACATTCATTTTGCTTGCTAAGACGAAATATCCTATTGACTCTTCTAAAAGAAACTGAAAAACTACACATAGCATTAAAATCTATACAAATATGATGAATTCATGATTTTCATGTATTCATCACCTTCAATGAAGAGAAGTTGATTATCCATGTTGCTTTTACTGCAATCATGCTACTGCTTGTTAATTAATGGTCACATTTGACTCAAAAGGTCGGCCGGAAGTCGAATCGTCTTTTATTTTGATGTTTTTTTTACTTAGTGTGTTACGTATATATCCTGCTCCGTCAACACTGTCATAAAAAGTGTTAGTTATAATGATCGTAGATGACTTAAAATAATTGATTGTTTGATGACAATCAATTATTCAAATATAATGTAATGTGTTCAATAAGCTAAGATTAGATACTCGAAAAGTAAAAGTTTCAAACATCAACAAATACATTTATTGCAGATATTTGTTATAGAAATTTANNNTTATTGCAGATATTTGTTATAGAAATTTATATTTATTGCAGATATTTATACTAGAATGTTAAAATACTTCGTTTCAGTTACGTATTGCTATAAAAAGGAAAAAAAATCTGTTCTTTTAAAATTGTAACTCTTTAATAAAAGAGTACATAATGAATAAATAAACAGTGTGAAATTTTAAAATTAACAATGTGAAAATATTCATAGATTTTTTAAAGTAATATTAATAATCTTACTTAAGCTTAAATTTAAAATACTTCAAAAAAGCAAAATATTTAATTGCTGTTTGATTGATTCTTGAGTCAATAAAAAAAAAGAGTTATTTATTCACGATCGATGAGACATACAAAGTAAAGCAAAAATTTAGAAATATAAAGAATTTACAATTTTCATTCTGACATTTAAGTAAGCAAAATAAATTCGAATTACAGATTATATATAGGCATATGCGTATAGAAATTTTAAGAATAGAGAAAAATCGAATTGCTACAGATTGGATAAAAAATGTTGAATTAACCAAGTTCGCAGTAATAATAATGATTTAATTCACCTATATAAAACGGTTTGGTGTATAAAAGTCGCATGTAACAATGAGTCCCGCTTTCTGGATTGATTTCTTTATGTTTGTCTTTAACTACCACTGTTCGAATAGTGTCCATTGAGTTTCCTGCCCAATAAGAAGTTAGGTTTTGTGATGTAAAACAACTGCATTCCTCCGATCATAAATCTGTCAGTCTACTTCCACCCTTTTTTCCACAAATGGTGCAATCCGAAGACACCAGAAATTACGAGTTCTTAAACTGTCCTGCCTGCAAAAGCTTCCAGGGTTGGAAAGAGATTATTTTGTATTTGTTCTTGTGGTATGTGTATTTGTTTCTTATGTGGTATATTTATGTTTCTGCACATAATTATCAAGATTTTGAAGAGAAATGCTGACATTTTACATAAGAGAAAGACCCCCAAAATGAGAACTAGATATTTTTCTAGCATTAAACGTATGACGTTCAAAAAAATAAATAGATGTTACAGAAAGATTAAATTTTTTTAAAATCAAAGTGAACATTCCATTTTACAAGTTGGTTTTAAAAGTGATATTTAGTTTTGCTAAAGAATTAAGAACTTTCTAATTTTCCAAAGAGGAAAAAATAAGTTAGAGACAAATTGAATGATACTGCACCCTCGTACATAGTTGGTACTAGATGAGAAAATTAACAAACGCTTTGGAAAAAGCGTATATGTTCACTTTTGTCACTCCTCATATAGTTCTTCAAAATATTTAACCTTCATTTTATTTAAAAGCTTTCATGACCTTTATCTTGAAATCTAGGTAATGCACATTTTAATAGAGAAAAGGAATATAAAAGTTCCAAACTTTATTTTAAGCAATAGTTTGTTGCTGAATCAGAGCATAAGATTGTGACATTTTAAAATTCCTGAAACAGTTTAGCATTTGAATAATGTAATTATTATTAGCACTAACAACTTTGCATATTTTAGACGCTAAATTTTACCCTCTCAGATTGAAGATGCTTCAATGCAATCACTGAATGTTACTGCTAGTCAAGTTTCTTGTATGCAAAAAAAATCGATAATAGAAAAAAAATTATAGTAAAGTTGGAGAAAAAGAAATCCATTCATTCATATAGCTTAGCAAGGAAAGGTTAAAATATGTTTCACACGAGTTAATATATGTCGCCTGTTGTATAATAAATCGCATCATTATGTATTGTATATACAAATTAACAAAATTTTTATATAAATAATTTTTTTATAAATATATGATGAAAGCTAAATATACTAAATGAATGTTATTAAAAAAATTGTTAGCATCTCTCAAAGTTTCTAAATCAATATTATAAAAAATTTAAATAATTATTTATTCCTTTCTATGTCAGAAAAATTTATAAATGTTTTCTTATATTTAAAAATATAAAAATAATATGCAAAATAAGCCACAGTAAACATTAAAATTAAACTGTCTTTCATTTTGATTATTGTTACTCAATTCTTCTATCAATTAATGTTATTTTTAAATTCTAAGATATTAAAGAAAACGTAGTATTGATATTTTCTCTTTAACTCATCTGAAAGATAAAACAATGAAAGACGAAGATAGATGAGATATTTGCATTAAAACTCTTTACTTTCTCGCATGCGATGTAAAAAATATATAAACGCCAAAAAATTTCACATCAAGATTTTTTGATGATTTTCTAATTAGAGTACCGAATACGAAAAACATTTTCTGGAATTATATATGTCTGTCGCTTCGTCCGTTCTGAAACACACCGATTTCGGTGTGTAGATTTTGTTGGCAATATCGACTGCGTGCTCGCAGTTTCGGCCTTGTGCAAGGACTTGCAGAAGTGGTTGTTAGGGGAGTACACTAGAAGTCTAGAGAAAAGAACTGCCGCTGTTTACAGATGGGCAACAGAAAATTTCTGGATCTACAAAACAGTGCCAACTCATTTCTCTTCGTTTCTGAAATTTAATTCACTTTGTTTTTTCAGCGTTTCAACAAATAATTCTGCAAATGTCGTGTTGCATAGCAGAATAAAATAATACGTTCGATCACTTTTTCAAATTTGCCGACTCATGTCAATTTGCGAGAAAATCTGGGGTGGGGGTAATCTTCTTCTCCAATGTCCCTGTATATAACAAACAGTGACAAATGAAGATATCGAGGAACACAATCGATTTTGTTTCAATTTAATTAAGAATTTACAGAGGACGAATCCGTACGCTAGATGAAATTTGGATATTTCTTAAATTTATTCCCAATGAATGCATATTTCCTTTGCAAATATCAGTAGGTTCATACATATCTACATTCATGTTATTTGCATTCTAAAGTTAATTTTAGTTGGCTTGTAATTTTACACACTTGTATTCATTAAATAAATTCATTTTTTCTGATTATGAAGCATTCTCTTTCAGATGATCCACGAAACGAACAATTTAGTAGCAACTGAAAAGTTATCTTGGATTGAAACATAGGCTGGATCAAATGGGAAGATCAATGGTACCGGCAGACGACCCTTTCCCAAATTTTTTTGCCATGAGAAAACTGAGCAAAATTGGCTTTAGTGCCAGGATGGTGCCAAGCTAAGTAAAAATCCAGAAAGGAAAATTACCTTTACAAAAAAGAGCTTATATATTTAACAAAACGAACTG
>BGPR01011338.1:10490-49072 GCA_013235015.1 Araneus ventricosus
AGACGAAAAGGGATTTCGACTCATCCCGCTTCGTAAAAAACTGATAATAGGATGAAACTTTCATTAATGATTTCGTTCGATGTGCTTAATATTTACTTGCATTTTCGTAAAAATAACAGGAATATTCGGGATAATATAAAGGTTTTCTTAAAAAATCCCAAATTTTCCCGCATGGTTTTTGCTTATGACATGCAGTGTTTTCAACTAAATTATACGAAAGTTACATAATACGTGACAATATTTTAGAGGAGAGTTGTATTAAAAATTGATGTAAATACATTGAAAAATAAAGGAAATATGAATATTTGTATTAATTAATTTTAACTACACTTCCGCTAAACAGCATAATTTTTTTTCATAATTTCAAAGTCAGGTATATAGGGCAGCTTATATAAAAATCCCAGTTCGCTACCGTTAAGATTAAGAAATATATCGACATTTCAAGAGCTGAATTGCTTTTGTTCGCTAAGAGAAACAAAAGGATGAGCATTTTCTCTCAAACTGATATTTCCAAAAATTAAATCTACGAATAGTAATCGTAAAACTACGATTGTGTGTATTTAATTTGTATACCACATTTATTAAATTTATATGCATACTTGAGTATTCGGGATATTCAACTTTCATACAATTCAATATTACTGTTATTATATTATTCACTCGGTCAGCTTACTAAATATTTTTGCCAAAAGCCATAAATTCTACTTTACCTACAATAATCACTACCTAATCTCTTTTGTCATAGAGCTATAGATGATTTAGTCCAGGGGCGGGAAACCTTTGGCCTTCAATTTTCTTAAACTGCCTGACCAGTTATCTCCAATTTGCATTGAAATATGTAATTGTTTGTAATATAATAATAATTACAGAATAATAATCTTAAGATTCTACTCGTGCGGTCTTTTGTCCAACTATCGAAATTTAATGAGACCTTTCAGCACGAAAAGCTTCCCCACCCTTGGATAAGACGTTAATGGACCGTACGCAAATGTCACAACACCATTAAATTAAATACGCGTGAGTTGTTCCTTTTTTTACGTCTCTCTAAAAATATCGCCTGGTTCGGTCATTACCGAGAACCATTTAGAATTTCAAATCAGCAATTTCGACCCAGTAATTCATTCCATCTAAACGAGAATCTCGCCCTTTTCGTCTCATTTCTGTTACTGTTCGGACGAGTCTTTTCGCGCCCTCTAACAGTGATAATGGGTAGATCTTGAAAGTAAAGTTAACAAATATCCACTATACTAGTAGATATAACCGGCTTTGCTCGGAATAAGGATATTTTCATGTCATTACTGAAACCAAAATATTGTTACGAACCTGGAATGTCGCTTCCCATTAATGGTAGTCCTAAGATTGGAAAGAGGCATTCACAAACCTATGCAATTGAATTTTTGTCCTATCTCTACTTGAAACGGAGTTATGGGGAACCTTAGAGAGAATGCTGTGTGATGTCACATCCTGTCGGAAAGGGTATAAAAACCCGGAGGTTCAGAATGAGTGAACGTCTTTGGTGTGTGTTGAAGGTCTTTGAGTCTCTTTGGAATTGTGTCCGCAGTGCGAGCTGGTAAGATGATAGACACCGAGCGGTATTAAAAGTGCTGTTACTTTTATTATTAGTGATTTTCTGTCGGTTTGTGTTGCTAATTTGTACAGCTTTATTTTTCCTGTTTCCAGTGCTTCGTGTTTTCCGGAATATTCGTGAATAAAACATCATTCTTCATTATCCTGCTTGTTGGACTGTTCTCACCGTAAACCCACCGATCGGTTTTCGTGAAAAAACGAATAACATATTTTGTGTAAAATATAGTAAAAACTATTTTAAATTGGTAGATATATTCTGTACCGTAATTCCATGCATTTTTCAGTGCATGTTTGCCATTTCCGTTGTAAATTTAGGAAAGATGTTAGAAGAATTGACTGTCGCTTACTTGGATATTTTATGTTTTCGGAACAATTCTTATTAAAATACTTCTACATAAGAAAATATACTGGAAAGTCACATTCTTATTCAAAAGACAAATGTCTGAATTCTTGAATAATTGAAAGTACTTTATTTTTTAAAGCCAATTCTAGAATCATCATTATACTGAGACACGAATTTTCTCCAAATATTTTAAAGAAAAACAAATTCTTAAAACAATGGATCAAGTGTAAAGAATGAAGGAAATCGGGTATAAATTTTTCCCTTAAATATTGCTTTACTTATTTATTTTGGCGATAAGCTAGTATGCATATTCAACGATAATGGTTCTTATATTTTAAGCGAATATTCTTAAATCTTGCGGAATGGCAATTCCTCTAATTAAAAGAAACCGCCAGAATAATCATTTTGAGAGCCATCCTCGAATATTTTAAAGAACAAAAGATTCTTAAAACAATGGATCGAGTGCAAAGAATGAGTGAAATCGAGCATTAAATGTATCCCTCTTCTTTCAACAGTCCTAAACTTTTCTAAAAAGATGGGAGCAATTCATAAATCAAAACAGCATAATGAAACTGAATGTTTCCGGTTGGATATCTTTTTGATTTCTTAAGATTTTTTATTCGTGTGGTTAGAATAGGAAAGCAATAAAAAGACATCATAAATGCGAATGTTTTATTATTAATGTTTCTAAATGCCGATTAATTTTTTCAGTAATCAGCCCGAAGTTTCTCCTTTTTATCCTAAACTAGATAGGTTCCTTCAGTAGAAGCATAGTGAAGAAAACCAAATATGGATTTCAGACATCTTTACGGATTCAGTCCAGAATTCGATACAGATCTAGAAAATCGGTGCACGTACTAGAGGTCACGTGCCAAGTGTCCTTTATCTAGATCGTTGCGTTTTTGAGTTTTCACATTCACATACGCACGAATAAAACGTGACGTAGCCCTACTCCGACATTGATTAAAGACTGGGTGTGAGCGCTCCCGGGCGCTGGTCACTTCCAGACTCATCTGCACAATAGACACATCCCCTTACCTTTCTTGTTGGCGGTCCTTCAAACACCGGGAATCCTCACCCCCTCTTTTGACGGGCTACTTACTGCCTTTTCATTACCGACTTTCATCTACCGATTGCACCATAGGCAACATTCCTAAACAGGTGGCTTTTATGCTGACAAGTGTGTTCCCGTGAGAGCACAACGGGGTTCGTCTTCTCTGTTGAGATATAAGATCTGGACGGAGAAACTACAGAGGAGATGACATCCCGACAGCCAAACTGGTGGTCGTATTCAACGAAGGTCCGATTTGGACAGTTTAGCGAAACCCGCTAATTATTTCTTATCAGTGAATGGACACCCCGCCTTGGGGCTTACTCTATTATGTTGTTATTAATCTAGAATTATTATATTTGTATATAACTCTATATTTACTCCAGAAGCATTCTCAATAAATTATGTTAAAATTTAACATAGCTGTAATGTTCTTTTAAGCATAACTGCCAGACGTTACAGACGGAAGGATTTGAACCCTTTGACGCGTTTGGTCCAGATCTACAATTATGATGACATAATCATATGCCACTTTTCATTTGTCTAGATCAACGCGTTTCACAGATATCGTGCACACATACAAACATGTGGACAAACAGACTTCTCGTAGACGTATTGTTCCCAAAATGTGATAGAAAACAGCAATTTTGACGCTTCTTAACTCGGTCAGTTTTAGACTCAAAGGAGTGAAACTTTTTCCCTTAAAATGTTAATGTGTCTAAACTACTTTACTAAATATGATTAGTAGGACCGCAGTACTGTATAAAAATTTAGATTTCGTAATCTTTTCTGCAGTACATTTGCTGACTCATACGTCATTTAAAGCATTTTCTCAAAGAGAGGGATGTGCCTATCTTTAAAGATTTAGAAATTAGTTATTGGGCCACGATTAGAGTGAACACCCTGTGTCCAAACTTTCTTAAGTCCAAGAGTGTCGCCTGGTGGCGCTGTGCGCAACTTTTGTGTTTTCTTATATATTTTCGCTCTCTGTCTTGCTTTTGCTATGTGATACTGTGTGTGTTCGTTTTTGTACTCCCTTGATGTGTTAATATATGTTGCTTATGCTAAAAGTTACTAGATCTGTTACTATATGTTGCTATGCATGGAAAATGACTGACTGTTGGTTTCAAATCCTTTTCTTACAGGTGAGAGTGAATTTTGATTTTAATACTTATTGTATATTATTCGAATTGTTCGAAGTATTATCACCCTGTATAACATCTCAAAGTTTACATTTCGTGGAACAGCTCTTCACCGTTATTTTACACCAAACCCGATTATACCGGAATCAACAATAGTAAAATGGTTCATACCTCTTTTAACAATACGTTGGAGGGCTAATATAAAAGTATCTATCACTTTATAAGTCAGCTATTTCTCTGAGTATAACTCTTCAGCGATAAATAAAGGAGGATTTTATTACGAAGTGTACGGTGAAGCAGTCCAACTAGCCGGATGATCAAAAATGGCGCTTTATTTAACGAATATTCCAGAAAATCAAAGAGCAGTTATTAAGAAAAGAACTGCACTTGCACAAATTAGCAACTCAAGCATACAGCAAATCACTAACAATAACAGTCATATCACTTTCAATACCGCTCGGCGTCTGTCAGCTTACTAGCTCGAACTGCGGACAAAACTCTAAAGCGATGCTAGACTCTCAAACACATTCCAAAGACGTTCACTTGTCTCAGCAACTCCGGGTATTTATAGTCTTCTCGACAGGGCTTGACGTCACATGGTATCATCTAGAACATTGTCTATATTTCTGTTTCTAATAGATGTAGGACGATAATTATGGTATTTTAGAAATTTCTTTGAGATATTTAATTCTTAAAACATTAGACAATTTTTTTCTATCTTGTGATGTCTTCCGCAAATAGTATCTCATATACTTTATTTTTTCTTAAAATTCAGAAAATTGGCTTGAATGTAACTAATTTAATTGCAGTGAAAATATATTCTTAAGTTCAAAAGAGTTTTAAATATAGTTTAGAATATAATGTTCAACATTACTTTTCTACTGTTGCAACGAAATTCAAATGTTTCGTCAAATCTGTTAACTGATAATGAAAAATGTTTTGATTTTACTATAGCAAAGAAAAATATTTTTGCAAATTATGCTTCAAACAATTTTTTAAAATGTTAAAATTAGGGTAAAATTTGAATTGCTATAATATTTTTTAATGTTTGAAATTGTGCAAAAGAAATGTATTCTTGCAATAGCTTGTTCGATGATTATTGCCAATAAATTCAAAATTTCGCGTAACTTTTAATTGATCAAAATTCTAATTAAAGTCTTCAAAAAAATCGCTCTAAGGTACATACACTAATAATTTAGAATATGCCTGTGCTGAAATTGGTAGTTCTATCTCCAACTATTTGACATCTAGAGCATTAACGGGCAAACAGACGTACACAACCCACACTATTGATAATGCAGTAATCAATTATAACAAAGCAGTATTATAATTATTTACCGCAGTGTTCTACGAATTGAGACGCAATTTTTGTCCGTTATCAGACATGAGTGGGATAATGTAATTCATCTGTAAAAATTCAAAGTCAAAAACGCATATCTTTTTCTTACGTTTTCTTTCCTGGATTTAAAAATAAACATATTAAATAAAACCTCATTTTGGATTCATCTCATTCCCTTAAAGACAGTTGAAATCCGCCAACTTAATTATCGACAGAGAAATTCCGGAGTCCGGAATCGATGCGCATTCTCTCCCCTGACCGTCAAGATTGAATTCCCATGATTCCACGTGTCGGGGAAATGCCCGATTATTCCAAGGGGCCATCATTCAAATCGAAGCCTCGGAACTTCGATTTGGGGAAAGCAGAAATTCGAAATTTATGTCTTGTCTCGTAAGTGAAAAAGAAAGAATACCGAGTCAGACTTTTTATTTGACTGTCAGTCTTCGTAGAGAATTAAGCTTGCAGAACGGCAAAAGGTTTGAATAATTTTTGCCGGGTCTGGGGGAGAGTGTATCTAACTTCGAATTGTTGAAGAATTTTCCATGTAGGCCCTTTTAAGGGGACACATTACCTTTTCAACATTTTTTTATTTAAAGTATTTTTGAAAAAGTTTTCATACTATTAAAACTTAACAATCGTATAAAGTCATCTTAAAGAGAAAGAAATTCATTTTGATCTGCTTTTTGAGTTGAAATTTTAATTTTTTAAAAAAATTTCATTTTTTAAAATTCCCTACTGCTTTTTCATATATGAATATTTTCGCTGCAAATTTCATTTGCAGATTCACTGAAATATATAACACAAAACTGAGCATGGATTTTAAAGTGCATCTAATATTCCCTTAAATATAGATTTTTTACTGTTTTATGTGGTGAAAAATGAGAAAATTTAGCACTACTTCAATTTACATACTGTATAGAAAAAAACTAAGCTACTAAATGCTTACTGCATGCACAGTTTTATTATATTCATAACGATAAACAAGTACAAACAATTAGAATGCTCTATCTAAAAACGTAAAAAAACCTTAGCATTTTGAAAACACGGAAGTGCAGAAAGGTCCGACATGGAGAAAAAGCCAGTTAAAGTTGTCATTTGCTTATGTTTATATCATTCGTCATCGTAAATAAAAAAACTAAATAACTTCTATAATATTAACGGAACAAATTTGAAATTTTGATACAATAAAGTAGAAGGATAAGAACAACAAAATAAGCCAATAAAATAAAAATTAAAAGTTTGGCCATTTTTTGGGTAATGCATCCCCTTAACCAAATTAATTGTGAGTAAGGTTGCGAGCTTCATTTAGGATTTAGATGCATAAAACAAGAAATACAGAATAAGATACAAATATATAAATGCTATTTTTCCCCTGCTGCTCTTAGAATTATAATCTTCCTAATGCTTTTTATTACAAAAAAATAATTTTCGCTGATAAATTTTATATGCTTTAAATTCTTAGCGTAATAATTCTTGCTAAAATGTTCAATCGAAGATATATTTCCATTATTGGAAATTTTCTTTCTCTGTCTTGTTTATAATTATGTTTATTTCATGACCATGGTATAAGATGAACTATTTTAAAACAAAACTGTTAAAATGTAAGGTGTTAAAATGGTCAATTTATATTAAGTTAAAATATTATGTTGAAATGAATTTAAATTTAGCAGTCTAGAAATTTGATTTACAGTTGACATTACAGCACCATTATGAAAGATAGAATATATATGATATTGATTCTAAAGGATGAACACCAATAAATAATACAATTTTTTACATTCAGTTAGGTTATTTCCTACCTTTTCTAGACTACCTAGAAGAAAATTGACTTACAATGGAAGAATTGCTGAAATAAATTTACATTGCATTGTGACACTAATAAAAAGATAAAAGAAATCAAATTTTTTGAATTAAATATTTTTATTTAACAATTGTTTAAATTAAATTATTTCCAATTTTAACAAACATTCTGATTACGATGTTCATGGTAAGACAGAGAAACCAATTCACATACAATTATACATATAAACATAATTCAACATTTTTGCTGCAGACTTTAAAAACAAAAAAATTCAGCGCTTTCATCAAAACCCAAAATATTTTCATTGAAATTTTACTTTATACATATTAGAGGCAGAATTGAAAAATGGAAACATATTTCGTTATTTTAGTTTTACACACAAAACCCTCCGCCGTTGGAAATGGCGAGCATATAGTTCCGTGAAATAAAAGTGATTTACAATTTAATAAGCATTGAAACATTAAAAGAAATTACATAAAAAGTTAAAGCGATTAATAATTAAGTTGATTACTACAAAAATAAAAACGATAAATTGATATATTTAATAAAACTCTAAAAAAATCCGTTGAGAATTTAAAAGTTGACACAAGATAAGAAAGAAACTTTGGCAGCGAAAATATAAATTATTTAAAAGTACTGGCAAAGCCGAAAAATGATGTAGTTGCATTTTTGCAATCTAACAAAAACTTTTCCACGACCGCAGCCAACACGGTATCAACACTTTATCAGTAATGTGGTAAAATAGTCACTATGTGAAAATTATAGCATGTCTTTCTAGCCATTTCGTTTTTAAATATTATATATATGAATAAAACTCATATATCTGTATTAAAACACCTGAAGTTAAAAGTGAGAATAAATTTTATTGGTCTTTATATTAGCAACAACAAGATAATGAGAATAAAAAGTCACCAAAATAGTAATAATCAAGCATTATTTCCTCATTCTAAATTCGTAAAATATCACGAAAAATATTTTTACCGCAAAGTTTCTTCGTTCTTAAGGAATAAATTATGAAATAACAACGTGTTCTAAAGATAAAAAAGGCAGAAACAAAATAAGAACGAATTTTTAGAAAGAGGTATTTATTAAAATGAAAATTAATCACTTACAGTGATAAAATCCTGATCCAATACAAATAATGTTTGCAAAAATGGCGAAGATTCAAAGAAGGAAAACAAGAACTTTTACTTAGTTTGGTTCATCCTCAATTTGGTTCAAGAATCATCCTCAAATTTAAGAAAGGAATCGCAGTAAAAATATCCGAACAAGTATTAAAAAGCGAATAAAATGGAACCACCGTGTAAAGACACACCATCAACACTGCAACAAAAGAAAGAAGATAAGATGAGTTCAAAAAAACAAAGAAAAGAAAATCCGCGTTCATCGCTGAATTCAAACCCTAAAAAATAAATAAAAAAGAATCAAAATCGCTGTTTCGAAAAATCGTTTGGGAAGGTAACGCAAAATAAATCGTCTGAAGTTGAGCGTTTATTATCTGAGACGGTGACGGGAATTTACGATACGTTTCCTGACCACACTGATACCTTAGTTTTGTAAGATAAAAAATGCTTTTCGTTAAAAATGAGATTTTTACCTTACACTAAACTTTTCAAAATGATCTGAGAGAATTTTTGCCGACGTTATTTTTCTAACCCTAAAATAGTTTGGGAAAATTGAAAATATTTTGATTGGCTTTGGTTTCAAGTTGAGGGATAAATATATCGGGCGATTTCTCAACAAAGAATCTGAAAAATCTATCCTCAGAAATAATTGTAAGAGTATATGAAATGCAATTCTGAAACTTTTATTCCATGGTATTTTTATTTGGATCAAAACCATAATATTGTTCTATGAATTAGAAAAGGGAGAGATGCTGTAATTCTGGTTGAATTAAATTGTTTAAATTAACATTTTCAACCTGTTATCGTAAATAGATGCACTCTGTATCATTACTAGAGGATTTGGCCGTGTTAAATGTTAGCGATCCTTAAGAACAAAATACTAGAGAATTAAAAAGAGTCTATATACGATTCGCCTTTGAGAAATAAAGAAAGAATTGAGGTTAATAGGCCATGGATAAATCCTGTATATTTGTCTGATAAATATGACGTGTATTTTAAAGGACTCTTTCCCCCCAGACATTAGTTAGAGAAAATTGGACACTAAGAAACTTATCATGACGTATTTGAAGAAAAAAATGCAGACAGAAGTGGCTGAAGAAGTTCCGTAAAAAATTATCCTTGCCTGCTACTCATTATCTTCCGTATATTCCAGTCATCCATATAAAATCATTCACTACTTTGGTCATAAAAAGATCTATACTCTATGATTCTCTCTTCTAGCATAGCCAATCAACCGTTTTGGAGTGGCTATCAGGAGACTCGACTTGATTTAATTGCAACTTCCTCTTCTATTAGTCTACAAACATCAGTAGATGTAAGTGATCTGGGTATCTTTGGTGTACAAAGACACTAAGAAGAGACTTCGACATACTCCGATGGTATTTGGAATCAGTCACCCTGCTGCAGATTGGAATCAACAAGCTCTCCTTTAGCTAGATCGGGAATCTGTGAATAAAGGACTGTTGTGACTGCCATCAGCAAAAATTCTTGTTTTCATGTAGATGATATTTTTTTTAGAAACTTTAGTCCTTCAACGTCAAACTATTTGTCACTAATGCTGTCAATTCACTTGACAGTGCACTCATGTTCTAAACGTACCTATGCATCTCATATAATTGCACGTTATCTGAGTCTGTGCTTGTGTAATATGTCCCCTTTCCTACCCAAGATACACAGTGAATTCTAGAATTAAACAGGCTCTGAGGGTTTTATGTGTGTCAGTTGGCTAGAATCAGCAGCTTTATATGCAACCCTTACGAATAGGCCCAAATCGTTTTGTAATAAAACTAACAGCTATTTATATGCAACACTTAATAGTATTATATAATTCAACTGTATAATTACATAAAAATTTTAAAATTAATTTGATAGAAGTTCTACTCTGCCCGACACAAGAAAGTTAATAGCCATTTGACGTATCTATAAAATGTATTGTACAACAAAAACAAACTTTATAGTTCTTAAGCTTTCTTCACAGATGACAGTGACATTAAACACGAAAATGGTAATCAAAATCATTTTTTAGATTCATCTCATTCTCAGACAGTTTAAATCTAGAAACTTAATTACTGACAGAGAAATTCTGACTTCCGGAATCGATGCATGTTCCCTCCTGACCATCGAGATTGAATTCCCATGATTCCACGCGTTGGGAAAGTGCCCGACTATTCCGAACAGCCATCATTCGAATCGGGTCCTCGCAACTTCAATTTGGGGTAAGTAGAAATTCGAAATAGATGTCTTATCTTGGAAGTGGAAAAAATGGCCATGTCACAAGTTTTGTTGGACTGTCAGTCTTCCAAAAGGATTGAGATTTCAAGAGAACGAAAGTGTTTGAACACTTTTTGTGGATTGCGGAAGCGAATATGCTCTACTTTGATCACTTTTAAATTGTTGAAAAACTTAATTTCCAGATAACTGTAAACCAAGAGATTGCAAATAATAACTCGCAATCTGTGAAGAAATATGATGATTAAAACAGGAAATTAATTGCAATTGAAAAGCAAAAATAAACTAATTAATTAATTAAATGAATAAATAAAATTATAATTTTTTGATGATCGCTCAATACAAGCTATTTAACTATTTTTAATAGTTTTTCTTTATTAGTCAAAATTTTTACGAGATCACACTCTCACCTCGAGCAATGTCTATTATGAATATATCAATTTGGGTTCTTAGGAGAAAGGACCATTGATTGGAGGGTTCAGATTTAAAGTGAACACAGTCCAGGTTTTACCCATTTTGCACTAACACTGCCATACTAGGGAAGAAATGTTATATTTTCAGCGTAATAAGGATTCAAGTCCATAGTTAAGTTTGAATCCTCAAGAACAATCAGATGTCCATTGTTATTTTAAATGCAGCTCATCAATTTTGAAATATGTTTTCTCAGGAATGACTCTTATGGACACTAGAAAACACTAGAAAATCACCCGTCATGGTATGACGGGTGCAAATTGCCTCTTCATTCGAGCAATTGTGTTACAATAGATATATATGCGAGAGAAATGTTTAAAATTGATTGAAAACAAATAAAATATGCATAAGTTTTATGACAGGAATTTTTTTATTTACATATTTCTTTATTCAAAAAACGTCTTGGTAAACAACATTCCGTGTGAAGTATTTTTCGTTGTTTAACAACTTTATTATAATTTAATAACCATGAAATTCTCACCTTGTCAAACGTAAGTCAAAAGTTAAAATTTCAAAGGAATTCTTTTTCGAAATTCTAATCAAAACAAAGCACTTCTCTGCTTGTCAAAGGTTGCCAAAAAATATTATCAAATTATATCATCACGATTGCAATAAATAATCAGATGCCTCGCGGCGTCCAAACTATATCACGCGCCCACTGGCGCAATTTACTACTTTCTATTAAAAAACGGAAATTAATTTGAAATATATGATTAATATAATATAAAATTTCTCGGAAACTATTGATCATAGCGAGATAAATTTTATATCAATAGATAGCAAATTTTATTTCACTATTTTAGAGAGCTCTTAAATTTGAAATTAAAACAACAATTACTTTTTAAATTTAAAATTACTGAAATGTAGGTGCTCTAACAATGAAATAATTCTGTTTAACGTTTTGCAGGGCTATGGTGCGAATTTTATTGTTGGTGACGTCAGAGCGTTACCGGATCAGTTAGAGACAGATATGGGCTATTATATTAGTAATAGTTCACTTTAACTCTGAATCCTCCATAAGCTTCACATACACACATGCAATATTTTCTGTTACGCTAGCGTTTGTAATCTTCTTGATATTTTACAAACAAAACATGATGCATTTTTCTTCATGTTTCTTACATTAAATCTTTTCGAAAATAATATAATCGTGAAAGAGTACAGTAAAAACCTCTATTTCCTTTATTATAAATCTCTGATTACTCTCTCGTTTGTAACTAGTTTTATTTCATTGAAAAGTTAAATATTTAAGAAAAAAGTCTGATCGCGAGAAGAGGAAATACGTTTTTTTCAATAATAATGTGCTTTTGTAGTAACTGAAAAATGTTAATAGCGAGTAACCTTTTAGCCCATGGTTAAATTAAATGTTTCTAAATAATTTTGATATTTGAGAATCATTCATTTGCCGCATCTACATTCTTTGATATCTTGTCATTTAATATTTTAGAAGTTAATTATCTAGGTTAATTAATTTAGATATCTAGATTAATTAATTTAGTTACCTAGGTTAATTAATTTAAAACTTAACAGTACAACCACATCTTTCTGACTTATATTTTAATTATTTCATTGAAGACAGATAAAAAACAATAAGGAATGTTTCTGTACCCAAATAATAACAAATAGAGGAGAGACACAGAATTTGGACCGGCGAGGTGCCTAGATTGGACCTGTGTCATAATTTCAATTGAATTACATATTTGAACTGTAAAATAGGCAAATTATGTTGTAACTAAATAAATGGGGTGTAGGAAATAATTTTTAAGGAAAAGCGCTATGCAGTTGCAGTTAGAGAAAAATTCAGGTATCATTAATTAATTATTTTATTAAAAGATCTTAAACTGTTTTGAAGTAAGTATGCAAATATGTCATTATATTCTCAGAAATGAAAATTGTTTTGGAGAATTTAAGGAAAATAAAGAGACAATTTGTTATTGTCGTATCTGGCATCCTCTTTTCTTGATTAGGCCGATAACATAAATTTTATAGCTATTTTTTCCTACTATAAAATGTATTTCATATAATATTAATTACATTGTTTTGAAGATAAATAAACTACAAAAAAGTTGTGCTACTCATTTTTCTTTAAAATTTCTTCTGTATCACTGTTTATTAAAGTATATCCAGGTAGTTCAAATTTTGTAAATATATCCGACATCCTCTACTATTTTGAAAAATCAGCTGAGTTTCACTTAAAAGCTTCGTTTGTTTTTAATGATAATGGTTTCAAATAGCATATTTTTATATAATCATTCCTCAAAAGTAATGACTTTACAAAAGACTGACTTAGCTACATCTCTAACTGCTTACCATACTATGTATAATTCTCTTATACAAAGTTTAATCATAATTCTGCTGACAATTACCTTTTGTATTGCCATACGATTAATTGATTCACCAACCGATAATCGCTCACGTTCGGTTGTCTGAGGCTGATCTGGCATGCGATTATGTCGCGGTGGGCGATGCACAGAAACATCTGGAATTATGTTCAGAGCAACTCGATGCGCTTGAAGACTTTCAGCTGTCCGGCTCAAATCGTGACAAGTTGTTCGCGACGTGACATATATGTGTCTCTTGTGCGCAATATCTGTGGATTAATTACGACATCGGTGCACGACCACCTGGTACTTCTCGATCCAATTAATACTCTTTGAGTGTGCGCATCATTTATTATAAATGCACACGTACTACTATTGCCGTTAGGTTTTCGCCTACACTGGGTTTAAATAAATAGATTATGAGATAGACATTAATAATGCATATGAGTTATCTATTTAAGTGGATGACGAACATAGATACAAACGGAATTATTCTGTATTTTAATAAGCAATTAATTAAATTAAATCCTACTCCAATATTTTAAGTTTTTGCAGTTCAATAGTAATTAAACATAAGCACCTGACCTAGGAATTTTTTAAACCTTCTAATGCATGCATTTTTTTGTTTAATACGAATTCAAAATTCAACAAATTCATTTCTAATGTTCCATATAGAATGTATCAAAATACATTCTATCTGGGTCATTTATTGCCATTTCCATTTGTACAGTCCCTGGCCAAATTATAAGACGTAACTGGGATTTTTTGCGATAGGCCATTATTTATAGGTAGCGTCTATAATGTAGCGCAGATATTTTTATTTCCATTGGTCCATTTAGGTTTCTATACCAGCGCTTTTTAGTGGGAAAATATAGTTAGTATGTTTTGGCAATACCTATTGGTCACATGATGATGAACATGTGTGAAAGCGCGCGAAAGTTTGAGACGTTTGCCAGTTGTATTTGTGACATGGAATCATTATCTGAAGATAAGAGAGACTGTACAGTCATCTATTAACAGCATGTCAAGCAGAATCAATTGCCTTATTTGTGGAGAAAGGCGGCCCGACTAAATATTTACAAAAATCCTTATTATTACTTCATTTGTATTTTTATATGAAAATAATAATAAATATACCTAATAATAATATAATATAATTATACCACCGTACCATACCAGGTACCATTTTATAAGTAAAATGAGTAAAAAGACGCTTCATTTAATAAATATAATTAAAATGTGCGATACGTCTAACATTTTGGCCAGGGATTGTATAAGAATGCAAAGGACATATAACGTTATATTTATATTTAAAATGCTTCCATTTTATAATTATTAAACAGAGTTGAGACAATAAAGACACAATATGGATGAATAATATTTAGATTTTACAGGATACAATTCACTAATACAAAACTGCTTGAAAGCAATACTGCGTGTTCGATTTTATGATCCAGTGAATAATGGCACTCATCTGCCTAATCTTGATAATCGAACCGATGCTGTGAGTGTTAATCTGTTCTTTACGGTTGAAGAACTTTAATTATTCTTCCATTTTTGCTGAGTAGATTTTTAAACGCATTCTTTGTCATGAAAGGAAGTAACGGAGCATTTTGAAACTTTACAAAGAAAGCATTCTTTTCATTCATTCCCCCCGGGAAACTGCTGTTTCAAGACTCCGATTATTCTGTAATCCGGTTCAAGTGCTTGGAAATTCGGATGACAGCTTTCCATTCAGCGTTTTTTAAAGAGTCCAGAGGCATAGATTAGCACGACAAATGACGAAAGTACGAAATTTCCAAATTAAAATCGGTGTGCTTGACTGGACCTTTATATGTGATTGATGTATCAAAAATGTAACACTAAATGCACACGGTACTTGGTACAAAAACGGTAACTTGTGTGTATTTATTCCATACTACTGATGAAAATTGTGCCAAGTTTTGATAAGAGTTTTTTTGTTAAATAAAAGTCCAAAATAATTCGTTAAATAATATCAAATCAATACTGTGCAAGATTAGTATAAAGATATTTCGATAAAGGAAATAAAGCTTTTTGTTGCAATTTTTGGCATCTGTGATGCAATGCGAATGAATATATGTTTGCGAGAAGAAAGATCTCGTAAAATCAACGATAAATTCTAAAATAGAATATCACTAGAATTATAAATATAAACATAAGCAAAACGTTTAAAAACATGAAAAAACTTATCGAATGAAACCGATATATTGATTGTTAATTTGATTATCAAACGCTTAGAAAGCTTTTAAATGAAAGAAAGCAATCGTTGTTGAATGAACGAGTTTTCTGTTTTGTTTCTATGGGGTAATGTAGAACTCTATGTCGATCGACTTCCGGTGTAATGCTTCATCATTAGGAATATTCAAAATTTCAACATTCTGATTCAAGATATTAATTAATGTCTAAAGTAAAGTTTTTTAATCTTATGGCTTAAGGATACTTTTAACATAATAAATTTGATGTTCTAGATGCTGTGACTCTCAATGTTTGCTAAAAATAATTTCCGGAAAGGCTGACATAATTTTTCGTTATCGCTCTTTTTTGGCGACTTCTAAAACTTGTTTGATGGTTAATTTTTTTTTAAAACACGAGATTTAGATAATCATCACCACCAAACTTTTTTAACCAAATGATTTATCAAATTACAGTAGTTTCATTTGGAAATTAGCCGTTTTAAAATAAAAAGGATTGCACGAACTCAAAGATCACAGAATTCAACGCTTTATGTTCTAAAGAAGAACTGGTTCTCATTTGGAGCTTTATACGTTATCCATATGGATTTGACGATTTCTTAAATTGAAGAATTACCGGAAAACGGTCTGTGAATCCAAAATAAACAAAACAGAAAACTCGTCCATAGTGGGGTAATTTCTTTTATGACCCAGGGATGTCAAAAATGAGAACATTCATTAAAATCTTGAGTTCAATTTTTTTTGACGATTAAAATATTTTCTCTGTGTATGTTTCGTATAATGGAAATTATAAAAAACAATGCAATCTGTGAAAACAAATTTCCAGAAAAACAACTAATAGGTTGCGATATTTGTAAATAATTTATAATAAAAACGTTTCGTAAAATTATCCTTTCTAAAATTATTTTGAAAAAGAAATTAGTAAAATCCTAAAAAATCGTTTGCCACGAGCATTTATGAAAAATTAAGAGTCATAGAATGGTAGCGATACTGTATTTTTTCTTATGTGAACGTTGCCTGGAAAAAATGAAAAAAAAATGTTTTATAATTCGATGTTATTAATGAGTATGAAGTTTTTTGTACATAGTTGTAAATATTTTATGCTAAAGAATTTTCTGTTCTTTGTGTTGAGAATAAATCTTTTCTTTAGGAGGATATAACAGTAGCATTTAAATAGTTATAATTATACTGATGCGACATAAATTTCTTTTGTATCTTACCTTTGATCTCTTATATAGATAGGTTCCTTTCATTCATTCGAATATTTTTATTAATGTTCATCATTAGAAGTGCAACCCTTACACTCTCAAGACAGAAAAATAAACCATAATTCGTTGTGAATATAGATTCTGGATTTTTTTTGTATTTCTTTTCCAAGTTCTCTAAACGAATCACCCGGAAAACTTCTAAATGAAACAAGTGCAACCAGTTGAATGGGAGTTAGAAAAAAAAGCAACTGTAGATTATAAATATAGTTTTGACATACACACATTTGCATTTTCATGCTGTTTTCTATCACATTCCTTTTATTGAAAAGAATACTTGTTGATGTGGAAGTCAAAGCAGATGTAAAATAAACACCATAGTATCTACTCTTACTTCACTGAATACGTAATCAAACTTCTCAGATTTTTTATTTGAACTCTGAATTCAATTAATTATTGAAAACATAATTAGCAGATGCGTCAAGATATTATTTTGATAGAGAGCTTACATGATACAACTTAATACGCTGGTTCTGTTTGTCAAATATTGAAAAAAGAGCTAATTAAAAATATCCCACACTATATTGCTAAATTTTTCAATTATCTCATGTTTTAAAAGTATCTTAAAAAGCAATTCTTTCTCATAAAGAATCAGTGTTCAACGAAGTAGTAACACTGTTTTCATTCATACATTTACGGTTCGGCTAATTTTGAGAGATTTTGCTTATATTTCTTTATAGAAAAAAGTAATGAGTAGCATTCTTGTGCGAATTATGTGTTTTTTCCTTTAATCTCTTCCTGTCTAACGAGTTATTAAGAGATCCTCGTCTGCAATTAAACAATAGAGACTCATTAACTATCCAGACATTTCTTAATTAATTCAATGAGCATAGCACTTCACTTATTAACAGGAATATTGACTTTTTTCCTTCCTTTGTTATGAAAAATAAAGAAGTTGATGATGAGTGTTTATCTATCATATCATTATAATTGAATTTTATGTTGTATAATATCAGTTAGAGCTGCATTTCCTTTTACTTTAATGTTTTAGTTCGTTTGGGTAAATAAATATATTTAACTTTTTTACTCAGTCAAGAATTAAATATTTTTAACCTAGAAGATATATTTCGAAAATATAAATTAAATAAAAGGAAAAATCCTAATGGATATTAAAAAAATCTGAACGAATCGAAATCTTCGGAATGCTGTTGTTTTTTCTCATTTGCACATTAATAAATAAGTTAATTACTTACAAGTAAGCAGCATCCTTACATGAATAAGTACATCCTTACATAAGTTAAATAAGTCATATCTGCGTAGAATGAAATTCAAATAATAAATTCTTCAACCATGAAGATATATTTCGAAAATACAAATTAAATAAAAGGAAAAATTTGAAGGGATGATAAAAAACCTTAACCAATCGAAATCTTCTGAATGGTTTTGTTTTTGTTCTCACTGTTTCATTAATCAGTAACTAAGTTAATTATTTACTAGTAGGCGACGTTCTTACATAAGTAAGCAATTTATAAGTAAGATAAATAAGTCACATCTTAGTAGAATGAAATAGTTCCTTTTTCGAACAAAAAATGGCTAAGATGATGGTGAAAAACTTTTTAGCGGTGTTCTGACAATTAGGCCGAGACACCAAAATAAGACAATCCTCGATATTTCAATAATAAACAAGATAAACTGCAATATACTAAGGTAATTGGACAATCTTGTGCTTCTTAAAAGAGGTGATACTCTGAAATTTTAATAGCTATGCAAAAATTGCGCACATAAATCAAGACGATGCTTGAGAATATATTATACTTTAATGAATTGTAAAATTCACAGCATATTCAATTTTGAAATGCATTACTGCATTATGAAATTCAATTTATTTCCATCCCTTTTAATTATCATGCAGTGCAAAAGTCTTCCACTGTAAGCAATGAATGAATTATTCAAACATATACATCTTAATATAACCTGTGGATCTCAGCAAACTCTGTCTTGCATCTGGTTTCAATATTATCCCGACGCTGGGTCGAGACATTATTACACACTTGTACCACTTCCGGTCCCAGTCATTTTGAAACTGAGCAAATATTTCCCAGATGCTGGCGATTGTTAGCCACTTCATCAATAATACGGAGGAATATTTGCATGCATCTGCGCGATTAAACGGGATATATTGCGTTTGAATATTTGCTCGCCGGCTTTGTTATTTTAATTAAAACCGATCTGCGTTTGTCAGATTAATCCCTTAAAATTCGTGTATGATGATCAGCCCTTGAAGTAATAAAGATCCAAGGCGCATAGTTTGTAATCCGTTAATAAATTTTTCCTCTTTTGATTTTAACATATTTCTGATCATGCAGACGAATATTAAGAGACTGAATTGCAGCTTTCATTTACTTAGCGTTTGAGTAAATTTATTTGAAAATTACCATAGCATCCCTGTTACAGTATAAATTCTCAAAGAGACCACCTCTGCTTAGCGGTCACTCCTCTTAACGGCCACTAACTTCTATTAACGGCCACTCAAACTCCTCTGAGAATCCAGCTTGGTGGCACATGCACTTTAGTGCAGTAACATTCTGTTCGTCTCTGTGACCCTGGATCTTTATTAAGAACAAAGAAAGGAAAGAAAGAACCAAAAATTTCGCACACTCAACTACAGCAGGAAATCAGACCGAAATTAATTATTCCATTTAAATTTGAAGAAAAAAATTAGCTTTAGACTCTATTGAGGTTAAACATTCATGAGTTCATTTGCTGGTTCTGATTCCGACAAACAATTTATTGATATGGGGTGCGATCACCAGCAAATGGAAATATCAGTTCAAAAAATTAGGAGAAACAGATGAAATTATTGCACATTCCTCGACAATTACCGACAAAGCGATTAGGGAGTTATCATTTCAGTTGGAAAAAAGAAACCGAAAGTTATCCTATAAAAGGTGAAAGAACCAAGCAAACGCAAATTGTATCTGTTTTACAAAAGAAATCAGAAATTTTTTATTTAATTTTTACTTAGATGATTCTTCAAATTCGCTTTATCAAAAAAAATATGGATTAGGGCTTATTTAAATAAGTATTTTGTACTTTTAAAAATAAAACCCCATTTAGAGCGGTCGCCCTTCTGAGCATTCACATTTTCTGGGTACTGAAGGTGGCCGCTGTACAGAGGTTTCACTGTAATGTATGTTATCTGATTCCGAAACCCTCCGTGCTTTTGCGAATGCACCCGCCTGAGTTGATATCACCAAAATAAGGTTGAAGTGCAAACTTTAGGGGGAGATATTTATAATTTATTTAGCGTGATCTAACTAAGATACTCCAAAAATGCGCTCATCTAACTCGTTGCCTGTCCGGAGTAAAATCGTTCAAAAGTGCAAGATTTGGCGATTTTGAAACGATCAGTATATCAAAATGTCTTACGTCAAATTTTCCTACTTTGGTTTTCGGCGTACGAATTATAAATAAAGAGCAAAGGAAATGCGATCATAGCACGAAGAGTGACCCAGCATGTTCGCAAAATAGTGACTCACCGGTGGGTCACGACATCTGATTGGCCCAGCAAAATTAATGCAATTACGTATGTCACAGAAATTAATCATATCATTGATGAATTTATAAAGAAACGGATCATATAAAAGATCTCGTTGGCATTTCAAACTAGGAATGTCGAATTATAAACAAAAAGCAAAGGAAATGCGATCAGAGCGCGAAGAGTGACAGCATGTTCGCAACATCGTGACTCACAGATGGGTCACGGAATCAATACTTCATTACCAAAATATCACGCCATATATTTTTCATGTCGTGTTCGTTCTAGAGATTTAAATGGTATCCAGAGAAAAATATTATGTTAATTTGTCCCCCTTGCCATATTTGGCTTTAAAATGTGAAACACAGCAATGATGTACTGTTCTCCTGGCAGCCTTTAAGAGTAGCTTTGGGACATATACACTCCCCTTGCCCCCGTCACTACATCTTTGAGCAAAATGTTGTTCTTTCTCCTTTTTGCAGGGAAAATCAGCCCCATCCATGTATATTTTATCAATAATTTTACGATGTCATATATGCGTTTTGTGTTATACTGATGTGTTCGTGACGCAAGATTTTAAATTAAAAAACAATACTTGATTTAAGGTTTATTTGGAAAGAAACAATCTTTTTAAAATTAAGAGGTTAGTTTTTTAATAATTTATTCATTTGGTTTAAAATCGTAGCGATGAAGAGTATAAAGAAATGTATCGGAAGATAGTGATGCCCTTTTCTGTGTGAACTTCACTTAATAGAAAGTAGATATATATTACACGACCATTTAATTTGCGAATGGATGTAATTAATAGTCATAAATGTGATGTCTACGCATAGGAGAGTTCGTATGTGGTACAGACTGAGACTACTCACAGCGCCTCTAACAACGAAATAGCGTACATAGCTATAACATCTCGAAGATTATTGCATATATGGGAAAAGCTTTATTTAGTAGGTTGTTAAGCGTAGATTTAGTAGAAAATGATATTTCAGGTGCATCAAAAGCATAAACCTAAAACAAAAGGTGTGATTATCAGTTGGTGCGATCACACTATATAAAAGTATATGTCAACGATCTGGAAATTCTCTAACGTACGTAATTTATATAGTAGGTAATATTAATATAATTGAAAAGCATTGGTAGAATAAATCTATATATATATACGTATCTGTACCTTTGTATGTATGTATGCGTGTATGCATATATGTATGTTCCATCATCTCTTCGGAACGGCCGGGGAAATTTGGTGCACATGTTTCTGATTGGACGACTAAAAATATTGCAAAAGCAAATAAACACCAACCCATCCCCTTCTGAGTACGGTGGGGGTGAGTCGTGTAACAGACTGACCGACTGACATGAATTGTTCATATGTTTACGCCCGTCAAACTAAAAATGTGATGGGCTTAAATAATATTCTCTAATCAATCCCTAATAATGTTAATAATTTTATTAACTCAACACTCTCATTTCAACTTCATCCCTCATGTTCTATTTTTACGGCTGAAATAAGAGCTATTCTCCATTCATTATCAGAGATATCAAACTACCCTGCAGATAACTATATTATCTACTCTGACTCACTCAGTGTTCTCCAAGATTTGTCTTCATTGCACCGTCACAGTCATCCACTAGCTTTTAGCATTTTAGATTTGCACGACCGTCTTGTGTGCAAGGGATTCTCAATTCTTCTTTGCTGGGTACCCTCTCATGTTGGAATTTCCGGCAATGAGATAGCTGATACAGCTGCGAAAAATGCATCTGCAGTCCTTGACAATTCTACTCCTTTAAAAGATTTTAAACACTACATTAATCTCGCCTTACACTCAAGATGGGAGAACCACTGGAACTCCCAGTCAATGAATAAACTGCACTCAATTAAGCCAGTTGTGACACCTTGGCCTATTCTAACTAATAGAAAAGCGGATACAATTGTCACTAGGTTACGAGTGGGTCACACTCGATACACCCATCGTCATCTGCTGATGGGAGAACAGGCACCAATGTGTACCCAATGCAATTGCATTATGTCAGTCCTTCATATCCTTTCTGAATGCCCGAATTTTAACTCTCTACGGTTATGTTACTTTCAATCCAGTTCTATTTCCTTAACCGATTTACTTGGAAAGACTCCTCATGTTCACCTGTTATCTTTTTTTAAAATCAATTGGCTTTTATCCTCTCATTTAAGCACTTTTAACATATTTTAATGTTTACACTATTTTTATATACATTAGTTCCACATTTTTACCTTGACCTGATTTTTACATAGTTCAGCGCAAATCTAAACAAATGTTTGGCGCAGCTTGGCCAATTCTGGCCCTTGTGCCATAAAACCCCAATCAATCCCTAATAATGCTAATTCAAGGAAAGTGGGTACAGAACAGTTGGAGAGATTTTTATGAAACCTGAGAAGCACAAGAGTCTCACTAATCTACCAGACACTGTGGGGTAAAAAGCATTTCAATTCACCTTTCACTGGATAGGATGGGGAAAAGGTTTTCCACTAGTCGACCAAAGACACTGTAGGGTTAAATGAACTTTAATTCATCCTTTTCTGGATAGGATAAGAGTGAGTTTTTGAAACAAATAAAACATTCAACGGATTGAAATTTGCTGACATGTTTCAAGTTGTCAAACTAACATTAAAATCGAGATTAATGTTCTCTAGAACTCTTTAGTATGATAATTACCCCTAAGGCCTTTAGAGACATGTGCTCAATTTGTTTTGAGAAATTTTGATGAAACTTAGCATACATGTTTCTCGCTATTTTACTGAAAACACTGTAATAATAATTGAACCTTAATTCAACCGGTCTCGATTTGATTTTGAGTGGGTCATTGAAATGAAAACAAATGGACCGATTTGCATGAAATTTGGATATGTTTCATCTTGGAGCAAATTGGATGGAACTTGGTTCAAATGTCGACTGAAATTTGAGTTAGGTTAACTGATAGGATTAATTTGTAAGTTATTTTATTAAAATGTTAACAAGAATTCACCAATAAAATAATACTAATAAAATACTGAGTTATTTGTAAAACAATATTCCTTTTCCTCTCCCCCCGTAGGTTTTGATAAATGAAAGATCGAGCAACACCGGGTGATCTGCTAGTAGGTAGTAAAAATTAAATTGTGTAATTAAGAATTATTTAAGTGTAATAGATGCTTGGAACAGATTTTAAATTGGAAACAAATATTAAACTTCCACTTCACAATTAAGCATTGGATTCATGGCGTACGCTATCAACATGTCAGCTGTTCTAGCTCTTTGAACCTTATTCGCTGCAAGAACAGTCTGAATGCGTTTGATTGGATGGTAGAAATGTCTTCTGGTATTTCTTCTGTCATTCCAGAGTCCGTATCTGACGAATACAAAAAGGAACATTCGTACATTCAAGAGCGATACCAATGATGATCGTCTCGATGCAATTTTCAAATTTAGTATTGATTATATGGTGAATGTTAATAAATCTATTTTGTTTTAAATTTATCTTTCATTACCACATTCAACGCACCAAACTTTCTAGAGCCCTAATAGAGAAGTTATTTCTGGTACATACAAATAAATACAGTGCAACTTCAGTTCATAAATTAATAATTAATAACTTCAAATGTCAATAGAATACACAGGTAAGCACTCCATTTGGCTACTACTCAGATTGGTCTTTGTGGCAAATTAGTAACAACATTTACAGAGAATCAGTGGAAAAGCATCAACTTAATACACAAAACTAATCATGAAACTTGGTAGTGGAATGCTAGATATTTGTCGAATCCGTTTGAAGCATTAATTGAATGCTTGAAGTTGTGATCTCTTGGGGTTGGTTAATGAGTCCACTTGATGCTACTAAATCTGCTTCAATCGCTGAAAAGGCAGTGCTCATTATTTATGGAAAATGGAGTGGATAAGCAAATTTGTTTAACTGGTAATGAGTTAATGATTTTTCCTGACTACCAGCTGTGGAGAAGATGAGAAATGCCTGAAATGGGAAGTTGTAGTTCATTTGAAACATTAAAGCAGTTTTCGAAATAATTTAGCAGCTGAATATTTTGAAATATAAATTTGCATGCTTTATATTTGTGATTATGATTTCAGGGCTAAGTCTTCTTAATAATTTAAAACGGGTTTAGTTAAAAGAAAGACAGACCAGTCCAAATTATAAATTAAATACGAATAGTTGTATTTTGAATTAACTTTTTTGGAATAAATTGTGAAATCAGAAAATTAGTCGAAAATGTATTGAACTACATTGGATTTTGAAATATAATACAGTGTTCACCAATAATCACCATTTCAGATTTTAAACAAGCAAAACCTACGGGTAAAGATTTACAATTTATTTTCTCATAATAAAAATCCATGATGAGAGTTTCATTAACCGACTATGCTGACTGGAAAAAGGAAGCTGAATTTCTGTAAAGTATCATTGTGTTCACTTAATTATATTTCTCTAGATCTTTTGAAGAAAGCAAATTTGTGGTGACTCAAATATTACTGAAACAAAAGAATGCGTCATTTTGAACAATTCTTGAGAATTTTTATTTTTAAAAATACTCTAAATTAAAATAACAAAATATGTATAAAAACTAAACTAATATATAAAAAGATTTGAAATTCCCATCATTATTTCATTCGATTCGTCTGGATCGTACACGTTTGTTCACTCATGAAAGTGAAATAAGATAGTTACTTGTGTAGCAGCAACATTTCTGTACGCATAATTAAATCATACCATTGATGACTTTATAAAGAAACGGATTATACGAATGATCCCGTCGGTATTTTAAGCTAGGAATGTCGAAAATTTTATGCAGATAAGATAAAGATATATAAAGATCCCTTTACTCAATCAACCATTTATGAATCTCTCTTTCATACACCGAACATATCTTCTATGATAGTACAAAAATCTGGAAATCCAGAGAAATATTTCCCATTTCCTTCCTCTTTTAGTAGGAAGTAAAAAAAATTCCCAATAAAAGGGATCAATAGCCATCTTCCTATTCACTTCGACAGATTTTCAATTTATCTGTTAAAGGAACATCTGGCCATCGAACTGATGAAAGTTTGTTTCAGAGGAATTCAATCGCCACATTTCGTTTGGAGTTTCCCGATAGAAAATTACTAGCGAAAGCAAACGGTAACTGAATCAATGGCGAGCATTCGCACATTTATACGTGGCAACAGTTCTGCTTCGGGGAGTCAAGCCATTGCGGGGAACAGTGGCACGAATGATGCAAGTTCTATATTTGCCCAAGAAATGTTTTCCAAGAATCAGCAAAACTGTAATTTGTTTCCGTCCTTTAAAAAAGGTAAGGCAAAATTACTTTTTAGGACGGGAACGGTAATCATTTTTCTATCACAGAGAGTAAATATTAGCCATTTCTTCTTATAGAAGGTACAGATGCTGTGACACAAGATTCGAAATCTGTCTATATGTCCGATCGTATGCACGTGAACACAATAACTCAAAAACACAATGAGTTTGATAAATAAAATTACATATATGGTTCATTAATAGAATTGTCGATTTGTAACGAATTCTGGACCAAATACATCAAACTACTGATTGTCTGTCAATCTGTCTACGCGTACGCATGGGAAAGCAATAACTCAAACATGTTGCAACCTAGATGGGTGAATTTCAGTTATGGAACTTACGCTGAAATTGCAGTTCTAATATTTTATTTTTTTATTTACAACCCGCCCCGGCCCAGCCTACAGAAGAGGGTGTAAGGCCTTCAATAGGCCAGAGGGGAACATAAAACAAAAGAAATGAATTACATTAAAAAAGAATTTACAAAGAACCCCAAGGGGTTAGCAGAACAATTTAAAAATCATCATTTACAACAATGAACTCAAAAACAAGAATAAAGAGCAAAACACAAAGCACAAATAGATAAGGAGCAAAAACACAAAACGCAAAGAGCAAAAATACAAAAAGCTTAACATTAAAAACACAAAAAGATTAAGAGCAAAAACACAAAACGCAAAAACTCAAAGAGCAAAAACGCAAAAAACTAAACATTAAAAACACAAAACACATACAAAAAATAAAGATAACCAAATTAAAAACATTTGCATTTAAAACTAAACAGTTACAAACAAAAATCGCGAGACAATAAGCATTACAAAAACTACACAAAAGCGCATAAGCACACAAGAGATCCAACAAAAATTTTACAATGGACAAGATAACAATTCAAAAGAAAACAAAACAATTCCTAAAACTGTCGAAAACTCGAGAACAGTTAACTGAGTAGTAGAATGACATACATCAAGTTGAAGAAAATAATATTAATAAAATTTTCCAGAAACTGGAACATTCCAATCAAGTCCAAAACTCAGTAAAGATTAAGCCTATTGGCATTAGCATCATCAAACAGAGCGTTTAAATTTTGAAGATTCCCATTGACGAAGCATTAAACCGGAAGGCAGTGAGTATCTACATTACCCCAAATAAACAAAACAGAAAATACGACCTGAGTACAAAGCTTCGAGGGATGAGCACTCCCATTGGTTTCTCCTCTGTATGGGCTTGCGTAACTATCGTACAACTAAGCCATTAAATTTCACTCGCCTCACTTTAGTAATATGCGTAATTTCTAATCAATCTTTAGACGGTTTTACTCTACTGTCCTATTGAATCACCATATGCGTGACAGCTAGATTGATTGCAAATTAAGAAAGATACGAATCTGGCGACCAAAAGGAACCACAGATTTTCTCTTTGAACGACTTGGAAAGGTAGTAAAGAAATTTCCTGTTTATTCGTTAAATTCCTTGAGATAATTGAGATTTTCTAGACGACGCAGTCCAGTTGTTAATTTGAAACAACTTAGATAATTTCTAAAATCTAAAATAAAGAAGTAAAAACGGCGATGATACTAGTAGATATTATATATGTGGTGCCAGACTGACGGCAGCTCCCTTCATTCCCGCCAATTGTGTGGCGCCTCTAGCGGATCTAAGCAGAACTGATCAGTTGACGCTCTGACATCGAGACGCGATGCAGAAAAATGACGCCTGCTCCAAAAGACACTTCTAACGACGAGAAGATGCAGGATTATGCAACTACAACTATAACTTTGTGTTGATTGTATTTTGTAAATAATTAATCATTTCATTTTATTACTCATCTAACTGTCATTTTAATCCATCATTAAATCTTTTCATTTAAAAGAAGCTGTGTTTTCTCGGCCATCCCTGACACCCACATATATATTAAATGATTGTAGTTGCGAGCAATTGTAGAATGGATGAAATATTTGCAACTATTTTTTATGCGAGATGTTTAGAGTTTTTAAATTTTTTAAAGTTTTTGCTATTAGTTACTCTTAGTGCTTTCTATAAAAAGAGGCTCAGAAAATATGCAACTTATTGCAGCTTTTTTCCGGTTTCACCAGATAATTCCGATTACCTTGTATTCCAAGTTTACGAATTTTTCACCATCCTTTTCATTTGCTTTTGCGACCCCTTTATTGTAAAATTAAATAAAATCGCCCACTGAAATCGCTCATTTGCTCTGAAAGGATACCCTATGTCCTTTTATATTAACAAATCTGTTAACTTAATTTTGAATACATAATACAGATTCAGATTCAGATTGATACTCAGCCCTGCCTAAACATCCGGAGAGTGTAACTAACCATCGATCTATAAACTGTCTACATATCTTTCAAGGAAAAGTCACTTAAGGCACATGGAATGATTAAGGTAGAGCAGCAACAACACTTTTTTAAGTCCAGTTTTAGCCTTAAGATGAACTTCCAAGTCCAGCAAGCCAAGTGAAAGAAAATTTTTGGGAAAGTACTTCTTCCTAATGGAAACTAGGTTTGGACACCCATATACTAGGTGGCTGACTTTTCCCTGGCCCAAACCGCAGTCACAGTCGGGGGACTTCCCAAAAATTTATTCTGGTAGATTGGATAGCATTCATTCGCTGTTAAGGTTTGGTTGATGAAAAAGTCACCATTACATCTATTATTCACCACAGGCATCAATCCAAAAAGGAACCTCGCTTTTTGTCACATATCCCATCATTGTTGCCATCTTTTATTTGAAAAAAATTTTAATTTATTTTTTTATCCAAGACTTGGGAATTTTTGCATTATAATCAATATTATCTTTAATGGTAGCTCTTATAGCAATTCAGTCAGCCAGCTCATTCCCCTTAATGCTAAACCCAGTTCAACGAAATGTTTGTTTTTATTGACAAGAAGTAACTTGATCCTATCGATGAGAGGGTGAGTATGTTTCACTGAATGAAGGGTATAATGCAGACGTGGTATGTTTCGATTCCAGAACAATATCTAATGTATATGTCTGCGGTATCATAACAAACATCATTTGCACTAATATTAATGCAGCTATACAGGACTTTCTGGAACAATAAAGGAACTAAGATTCGCCACTTTTTGATGGATGAGCTAAAATAATTCCAAATCTTTCTGTTTTATTCAATAAAAACAGATTTGCAAAACAGTCGAATTAAATAGTTTTTGAAACTGCTTTTTTTACTAAAGAAACTGGCCCGGATTAAACATTCAAAAGCTAAAATAAGTATTACTAATATAATAGCCCAGATTTGTCTCTCGGTAACGCTCTGACGGCACCAACAATAAAACTCGCGCCATAGCACTGCGAGACGCTAAACAGCATTATTTCATTATTAGAGAACCTAAATTTCAGTAACTTTAAATTTAAAACAGTAATTGCCGTTATAATTTCAAATTTAATAACTCTAAAATAGTGAAATAAAATTTGCCATCGATTGATATAAAATTTATCTCGCTATGATCAATAGTTCCCGAGAAAGTTTAAATTAGATTAATCATATATTTCAAATCAATTTTCGTTTTTTAATAGAAAGTAGTAAATCACGTCAGTGGTATATCATGCGCGTGATATAGTTTGGATGCCACGATGCATCTGAGTATTTATTGCAATCGTGATGATATAATTTGATAGTGTTTTTTGGCAACGTTCGACAAGCAGAGAATTGCTTTGTAAGAAGTGTAAATAATATGTAAATAAAAAAATATTTTTCTGTCATCAAACATATGTTTATTTTATTTGTTTTCAATAAATGTTAAACACTTCTCTCGCATATATATCTATTTAAACACGTCAAATTTGACGGGAAATCTCTCGAATGGAGAGGCAATTTGCACCCGTCATACCATGACGGTTGATTTTCTAGTACATAAATAGTAATTAACAGAAGCAGCATCTATAATATTACAGAACACATCAATTTTTCAGATTCGCATTTACTTTTACTTGTTGATACTGCATTTATAACCAACTTTTTGAATAATGCATTAAAAATGCCTCGGACTGATAGATATGCGGAAGCCGTCATAACTAGAATAAATTACAATAATAAATCATTAATAAGTATTTTTAAAGTCCATTTTTGAAAGCCTCGCAAACTCTAATTTTTATGCAGATTAAGCAACAAATATCCTCACACCTCTACTTATGCTGGTAAAATATACATTAATATCTGAATGCTGAAGAAGTCCATAACTCACAGGTAGTCTCTTAAAGGTACAGAAATACATCCCTCACAACATTTCCATCATCTTTGCAGCCTCGGATCCGAAAAATGAAAGTAAGGGATGACAAATGAATTCCGGATACGATTTATCATTCCAATCTTGGGTGTATGAAAAGAAGAATGCGAGCAGATGTCTGAGGACTGATTGCTGCGGTCCAGACGCTATTATGTCATCTGTATTACCACTCAGTTCATTACTCCTGCGCTGGTGGGCATTGATCAAGAAATCCCGGTGCTTAATCTACGCGAAATGAATTCCTTCGGCTCTCAGACGTGCCTTATTTGAGATTCTGATGCTTTTGGGACGGCATATTGCTTCTCTTGGCGGTGGATGCGTCTCACTTAGTTCGTCTGGGACATTGAAATCGGAAGCGTGAAGCTTATTCATATACAAAAAGGTTTGCAAGATGGTATATCTTAATTAATTTTGGGTTGGAGACAGATAAGGCAGACCACAATATGTCTCATTTTACAAGATAGTGAAGAGAATAATAACGTGAAAATTAAATTCAGTTTGGTTGAAGAAAATTTCAGGTTATTATTCTCCAATATTTAGAAAGTAATTAAAAGATTATGCTTCTTTATAGACATAAAGGGTGAATACAAACGCTTTCCTTGATTAAAAATATGTGTGTTAGACAAAAACTATTCTATTTAGGCATATACTTATTTTAGAAAATTGTAAATGCCGTAATGGAGTTTGTAATAAGACCAATCACTTCCAAAAATTTCAACATATTCCTTTTTTGTAGCTCGAAGAGTGTCAAGGTGGTATTCATGTTCTCGCAAAGTATTTTCAAACTTTTGTTTTGTCCCTCAGACGAACCGTATTTGGATGCTTTTGAACTTTTCGGATTGCTTCTCTTGGCGGCGGATGCGTCTCATTTAGCTCGTCTGGAACATTGAAATCGGAGGCATGAAGGTTATTAAGACACTAAAAGGTTTGCAAGATGGTATATCTTAATTAATTTGGGGTTGGAGAAAGATAAGGCAGACCAAAATATGTCTCGTTGTACAAGACAGTGAAAAGAATAATAAAGTGAAAATTAAATTCATTTTGAATGGCAAAAATTTCTGATTATTATGCACCAGCCTTCTTACAAAAATGTTTAATAGATTATGCCTCTTAATAGATATAAAGGTGAGTACAAAGTCTTACCTTCATTTAAAAATATATTACGCAAAAATTATTCTATACTTAGACATATATTCATTTTTGTAAATTGTAAATACCGTGATGAAGTTTGTAATAAGACCATTTACTTCAGCAAATTTCAACATTATGTCTCTTTTGCAGCTCGAAGAGTGTCAAGGTGTAATTCCTGTTCTCAGCACGTGTTTTCTAACTTTTGTTCTGTCTCTCCAATGGGCCTTATTTCAGATTCGGATATTTTCGTGCTGGCATATTGTTTCTCTTAGCGATGGATGCGTCTCATGTAGCTCGTCTGTGACATTGAAATCAGAAGGATAAAAAGATGAAGGTTATTCACATGCAAAACAGTTTACAAGATGGTATATCTTAATCTATTTGTAGTTGAGGGAAGATAAAGCATAACAGAATACTTCGCATTTTACGAGATAGTGAAGAGATAATAATGTGAAAAATTAAATTTAGTTTTGGTGGAAAAAATCCCAGGTTATTACTCGCCAATATTTCAAAAATGATTAAAAGAATATAGGGTGAGTACAAAGGCTTTCCTTGATTGTACTACTACTAGGCCACGTCACATGCCCGTTCCTAGAGCGGAGATCGCTCCTCATCAGTTTGGAATAGATGCGAGTGGGAGGATCTTAAAAAAGAAAAAAAACCATGAGAAAAAAGGAAAAGAAATATTTAAAAACTATTGGAAAAAAGATTTAAATGGGTGGAATTGTTTGTAAAAGCATTCAAATTCTGGAAAAATTAACAGCAAGATTGTTGCTGGACTAGCAATGCACAAACTTCTAAAAGACTCTGCCATTCAAGTAGGAAAATGGAAGAACATTAAACTATGAGTATAAATCTTGCATACGAAGTGTTAACTAGCACGGTACCAAAAGAGAAAAAAAAGAATCCAAATGTACAAATATATAGAAATACAAAAGCAACACGCACTGGTTAAATATTTTTCTAGGATAGGGTGACATGTAAAAATGAAAGAACAGGTATCAACAAACACTAAGAAAAAAAACAAAAAAATGAAAATAGACATAACAGAAAAGGGAGGGTAAATTACTTAAACACGCAATCTTCTACAAACAGGCTAACACGATTCAAGGAATAAAATATATTACACGAAAACTATTATTTACAGAGATATACTTAAATTAAGAAATTGTAAATTCTGTAATGGATATTGTAACAAGACCAATTACCTTAGTAAATTTCAGAGCGTTTCTCTTTTTTGGCTCGATGAAAGTGAAGAAGGTATTCTAGTTCTCGCTACGTGTTGTCTAACATTTGTTACAGAACAAATGTTAGACAACATTTGTATGTTCTGTAACAAATGTTAGACAAATTTGTCTGTAACACTTCATCTGTTATCATATCCTTCAATGTTCCAATATCACGAACTGGTGCGACAAACAACGTCCAATTTCCCGTTGGTCAAACACCATTGAATCAAAATGACAGATTTTTTTTCATGGAACCATATAACGCATCGGTCTTTTTTTTATCTCATTACGCCCTTTTGTTAAAAAAATTAACTTTTGGTTCGCTGCTTATGTTTATGAACTAGATGTGCTTTCGACTGGACAGTAAAAAAGAAATTGAGAACAGGGCTATATAATTTTAAAAATTTTCATTATTACCTTCGACGGTTATTTCGTGCTAACGTTTTGTAATTAGAGTAAGAAAACATTGTGTTCACCTTATGTATCTAAAAATAGAAATATCATGCCACAGTGCGTCTAATTTAACAGAGCTAGCGAAAATGGATACTAAACCAGTTGGCCGCTGTGGTAGTAAATGCTGCTATTGATCTTTCGTTAATTTTACATACGTATTTTTGTGGTTTTGTAGAGTTTTCTTAAATATTTTCTACGTGACTAAAAGTAACATATTTGTTGCATCAATATTTTATTGAAACTGCTTTCATCGTAACAAATTTTTATTTCGTGTATTTTGTAATGAACGATACGTGATCATTATCTTCTCACTTTCTCTCTGTCTTTTGATATATTCAGGAAATAATAAATAACATTTAGAACGTCAAATTTAAAGTCAAAAATAACCTGATTGAATTGCCTATCAATTAAGATTTTTTTATGGTTTTAAAGTATGCTCGACATTATCTAAGCAAATTTTTATAAGTTTACTTAAAATCTATAAACTACTAAATCTAAATCTACTTTCTAAAACATATTTAAACGAAATTATTCTTGTTGTGATATAAAATATAATTTGTAATCACAACTGGCAAAAATAGCCTTTCTAAACTTTTATTTTAATTCTCTGGTGATAAGCTACGCTTGGGTAAACTGTTTTGATAATAGAATATCGAAAATTTATTATTAAATTTAAAAATTTGGAACGATTATCCAATCCTATTCAAAGGCCTTATTCAAGGCCATACGAAAGGAACTAAAAGCAAATCTTATGCGATTATTCTTCAAATGAAAATGTTCATAATGAAATAAATGAAACATGTTTAGTGTCTTTTTCTTCAATAAAATTGTTTGACGACAATTTGACATCAAAACCAATATTATAATCTTTATCTTGATCCAAAAGTAATATTTTTACATACTTAATTCAGAACATTTTGTCGAGAAAAAGAATACTTTCTTGATACCCAAGAATAAAATGAATAATAATTGTCGTCTTTTAAGCGACTTAAGTCCGTTTCCCGCAAAAACTGTCTCTTTTGTCGAAGAAAAATCGACATCTCTCCTCCGGAAATCGAATTACTTTCTGAAGTAGCCCTAAGCTACGTCGACGCCATTATAGTTTTAAAAGTATTTTGACAGATTTTTCTATTTTCAATTCAAGGACCTTTCTAAAAAGAATTTCACGTCGTTTCAAATGGACGATTAAGACATACCGAATGGTCTTCTGCTGCCTTTTAAGATACTGACAACCAGGGAATTTATTTATTTTATTATTATTTTGTTCATTCATATGGAAAAGTTGGGACACAAATTCGGAATATGCCTTCTTCTTCATGAAGGTCTCATAGTTCTCATTTTATTACTTTTCTGAGAATAAAAATTGATTATATGCTGTAAATTTGGTTAGATGTTTAAACGACGCAATTTTATTAATTTAACATCTTTCACGCTTCCAAAAATGGAAATTTGTAATTGATTGTTGATTCAATTATTTATACGCTGGGTTTCTGAAATCTTGTAGAATGGTGTGTTTTCGATGACAACGCAATATCTTAACTTTTGAGGAACTTAACTGTCGATTAATCGATTGATTTTAATTACATTTTGATTCTGTACGAAGCGAAACACTAAGTGCTGAATTTAAAAAATAAGTAATATGATTAATACGATTCCATAATAATTAAAATAATATATTTTCAACATTTTAATTTTAAATTTATTTTATTTATTAACAATCATTTCGATTACGTAGTTTGTAAAGATATATAGCTTGTAAACTTTTGTATATATTTTAATCAAATTACTTTCTTATGTTTTTTTTTTAATTTTACACTTTAAATTCATACCATTTACACTAACTGGGTTTATTTTAATCAACATTTCAAGAAGTTTTTTAAGGCAAAGATGTTTCAAATTCCAGTAGCTTTTTACAGTAATAGCCAACGAAAACAAAACGTTTACAATTTTGATCAGTATGGCATTATAAATTTAAATTTTGTAAATAATACTGTTGAAAAGAAAGTAATCCTTTGATCGATTTGCAATAGAAACGCACCACTGCATCATCGATTTTACTATCGAACATTCTTTGAAATGATTCCGTCAGCCTCGTGTATTCAAGGGTGGTGAGCCTTCGTTGTCTATTAGAAAAGAAATAAATGATGGACTTTCAGTTTGAGTGTGGTGTTTAATCAGTGTTTTCTCGAAAAAAATGCTCATCTGAAAACTTCTTCAGTCAGTTTTGTTTCTTCTCTTGATCGAAATGAACATTTTGGTTCGGACCAGTGGCGGCTCGTCAGCTCAGAAAAAAGCAGTGCTGCAAACTTTTTATGCATCTAAGTTGTAGGAAATTGTGTGCTGAATATTTTTATATATAATGATGATATACTAAAAATTGATGGTTTTTGAGTTATAAGCAAAAAACTGGAGAATAAATATTATGTTTTTTGGCTATAACTAAAATTCCAACAAGAAATTATTGGTGGTAAACCTCAGATTCGTAATCAGCACTCGAAAAAACCTAAAGAATAAAAAATTTACAACTCCTCCAGAATTGGATTTAAAAGAACGACTTAACGACTGAACTACTGAGAAAAGGCAAAAAAGAGCCAAATGAGGAAGTCGCGCCAAACGAGAGATGAAAAAAAATGCAGCTCAAATGAATGCAATTTCAAACGGAGAAAGGGTTGCTTTTCTCCCGCTTCCCGTTGCTTTTTGCGTTAATATCGGATTCGTGGGAGGGGCAAAACTTGATGCAGCTCCGGTTTGTCTTTCTCTTAATTTTTGATTGATTTTCCGTCTTCCTCTTACATTTTTTATTACTTTTTGCCATTTTCGTTGATCACTGAATTCTCAAAGTGGAAGAGTAAGCCAATTAGAATAAAAACGAAAATAAAATCTTTTAAAATATTTTTAGGGGGGACTGCATCTCTTATGGAAGAGCAATCACTGGTTAGGACTCTCTAATCATTGATTTATGTTCGAAGTTTCTTTACGTAAAGTAAAAAACTAAGTCGGGGCGTGTTCTAGTCAGTTCTTCATATTTTGTCCTCTTGGCTTCTTAAGTACCGGTTTAGTCCTCCACGCAAAACACAAAAGTGGACCAGTTTTCCCCGAAAATTCTCTAGGAAGGTTCTGTTTGTAATAAAATTAAAACAAATAAAGATCTGCTCATTACCATAATTACTGTAAAATACTTAATTTTGTTTAAGTCATTTACCCCAGAGTTTAATAAAAGTATTATTACAGTAGAACTTCGATTAACCATCACCGTCTGGTCCAGGGCTGTGACGGATAACCGAATAGACGGATAACAGAAGTCTCTTAATGCGCATGTGCAGTAACGTAATTTCACTGCTGGCTCGGAACGAAAATGAGAATAAAATCCTTTAAAAGTGAATAATAAATGCATGTTGTATTTAATTTTACAAAATGATGAATATAAACTTCAATACAAGAGTAGTAATGTACACAAATGTATGGTATATGTTTATGAAACTACAAAGCTACGTTACTTTTTGGTTTTTAGACCATGCCGAATAACAGAAACTGACGGTTAAACGATTGACATTTAATTGAAGTTTCACTGTAAACGGAATCGTTGGTTGCATAAGCCACATGAGTCAATAATATCAAAATTCTGAGAGCTTCACTTAAGTTATTAATTATTTTAAATCAATGATTAATTTTGTTATCTGTTAGATTCTATATATGTGTAATGTGACTGTTCGTGCCCACTACTATTTTGGCTCCTTTTTCTAATATATCAACCCTTTGACGCCGTCATCTTGCATCTCTTTCAGAGTTAGTAGAAGTTGTATAGATTTCATGTCTGCATGTGGTTTGAGCATTGCAGCTCTCTCGTGTGTTTTTATTTCATGTATTTTATTAAATATTCAAACGCATATCTACTCTACCATGTGTAACTCTTTGGATAACATGTAACATTACAGTTTCTACATATACGAGATTGTTATTAGTGTTTCGCAACGCATTCAATTCACATGTGACATCGCAGTCCATATGTTCAATTTTATTACTAATGTTCACAACGCATCTAGTCTTGCATGAGCAAACCAACTTATGCCATCAGACAACATATATTTTAATTAAAACTGTATATATTGGAGATAAAACATGTATATATGTAAATAAATTATATCTTTTAAATACAGTAGAGTCTCGATAATTCGAGTCTCGATTGTTCGAGTGTTCCATAAATCCGAGTTAGTGAAAAAATCAGTTTAGCTCCCAAATAATGACCAACACGTGAAAGAATTACTGCATCTGGTTTTCATTGTTGTTCGACGGGTCATATGTCCACTACGCACCCCGAAGCCACCTGCAGAAATGTCCCCTCCCAAAGAAAACGGGATATATATAAGATCGATATATAGGAGCAATGTGTTTAAACAAAAACAATTGACAATTATTTTAAGATATAATTAACCTGTTGCTATTAGCAGTTATGTAATAATATGCAAGCACATTTTTCATTTAAATATACTGCACTGAAATTTAAAAATTACTTTTATTTCCATTTATTTATTTATTAAATTTTATGATTTCGATCATTCGAGTTTTCGATAGTTCGAGGTAGGCCCTGTCACGTCCCCCTCGAATTATCAAGACTCTACTGTAATCAATACAATCAGCTCAATTCGTCGAATAAAACGGAAACAGTGACTTCACTTGACTCTTGTCATTTATTTCTGCACTCATTATGTAAATACTCCTTTAGAACATGAAAAAACATCAAAGGAATTTTGAAAATAAGATTGTCTCATGACGTTTCTGCAGTGAACGATTCAATAATTCATCGATAAAAATTGGATATACCTATATCTAACTAAATTTGAAATTGGTTAAAAATAATGGGCTATAAGGGAGCATTACGTTTTTTGGTGCATTTAACGAAGAATTTCTGAGCGATGGTAACAATTCATCTCATGATACGCGACTCAAAGATTCCTTGAAATCGCCAAATGCACACAATTTGAAATCATTTGGCGTCTTTCCTCCAGGGGAAATTGAAATTTCAACTGAACAATGTCAATTTTCTGGATGGGAAGGGAAATTGAACAAGATGGATTTCTGATAGTTCCGCTACAATCGAAATTTGAATTAGTGAACGAAGTTTCCTCCAAGAAACGTCGAACAAGAATTTCTATTCCGAATGGGTTCCTGATTTTCCTATAATTGCATGTTGGAAGGAATTACCCGAAGGAAACATGCTTCTCAGGAAGTTTTGCGATTTAAATTTTGAAGAGCACGTTCTGAATTGCGGATATTCAATTCGGAATATAAATAATAATGTAGTACATTTTATTCTACATCGATTTTTCGTTGTTTCAATAAAAAATCACAAATTTTAACGAGCGAAAAATTCTAGTATATGATAATAGATTTACGTTCGCATCCTAATCTTGCTTTATTTTAGACGAATCTGCAAATTGAGAGATAAAACAATAATATTACAAAGTCTACAGTTCTTTTTATTTCATTAAATTAGTAATTAATTAGTAGTAAAGATTCTTGAAGATATTTCTATAGCACGCAAACATTTGTAGTTAAAATCAATTCTAAGTTATTATATTGCTTTCTGTTTTCAAATTGCCTTCCTTTCATTATGAAGTCATTTATCTTTAGATTACGGTGGAAATTTCACAGTGATATTCGGAAGTTTCGGACGGCCACCGTATTTTGTTTGAGGGGACGTTTGGGACGCTCCCGTAAAATACCCAATATAAAAGAGTTAAAAATACCACGAAAAGCGTCATAATTTTTTCCTTTCCCGACACACCATTAGGCCATTATGGAGAGACGTAAGACTACGTCAAAAA
>BGPR01011339.1:0-16873 GCA_013235015.1 Araneus ventricosus
AGTAAAAATAATGCAAATTCCATTAACAGAAAAAATGCATTACCAAATACAAAATTTTAAAAAATGCTGAATTGATGAATGCAAATCTTAAGAAAAAATGAAAAAATTATAATTTGTAGTACATTTTAGATGTAGATATATATGAAGATTAAAAGTAAACAATAAATCTATCAACTAAAAAACTTCATTATAAACAACATTCTTTGTTAACATTTTGTCTAATGTCTCCTGGCTTTGTCTCGCCCTCCATCGTGCAAATCTCTCTCGTGATAACCTTCGTTTCCTTGCGGTAGGATCTTCTCTATCCATATTGTTCAATTCAAAAAATTAAGTACGCAAAAGGCTGAGAGAATCTCAAAATACTTTCTTTTTCAAAGAGGGATAATAAGGAAAGAGGGAAAGAATTCAATAAGGGAAATCCATTTCGGCCCTCTCTCCCCTTCCTCTCCGAATTCTAAGAATAAAACCCTCCCTGTCGTAACCCTCGGTAATCATTGGCTACGTCCTTGTTCCCCGCGCGCACTGCGGGTGTGGCGTCTGGTCCGGTGGGCCGTAGCCACGCCCACATTCCTGCAGCGTTAGAGCCCATGTCACCGTTATTCTATTATAGAATAGTAGGAATTATGAATTATAGTAGGAAATAGTTAAAATAAACCTGCGGAAGTGGTCTACCTCCCTTAGACTTTCTCGTACACTCCCTAGCAAAGATGCCCCTCCTTGCATAAAAATGGCGGATCTTCGGCAAGGCCAGGACCGCCATAAGAATTCAGATTTATATTGTCCTTGGAAACCGCTGCAAGATGAAAGAGCAACAATACAAACGGGAGTGCGAAACGCGAAGCTGGAGCCAATGCACAATATGGTTTGTTTATGCGCCATAGTATGAGGGAAAAAACCACTATGCATTTGAACGCCTTTTTTCCAAAGATGCTTCAATTTATACAAAAAAGAAAATGCAGGAGAACCAGAAGAAGTAAACAATAGTAATAACAATATACCCTTTGCGCGCAACGCAACAGCATCCAGTAATTGCATTAACAATATTGTCATAATAAACTAACCAATTACGATGCAATCAAACAACAAATATCATGCTTCAATAAAAATTGTAACACTTTAAGATTAAACAAATAAAATGGAAGAAAAACGAATGAAAGAGAACTCGAATGGCGAAATTTTTCAAAGTGCCACTCGCTATTAGAGTTCTAAAATGGATAAATTTTCTGTCATGAGAACAACTTAATAGCCAAAGATTGAAATCAAAATGGAATACAAATCATCAATCAGTGTTGGAAAACCACACAAGAAATTTCATAGATCTATGTCATTGTGTTTTGGAGTTATCGTGTTCACGTGCATGCGAATATACAGACCGACAGATTGCAAACCCCTTGACGGCTAGGGTACAAAATTTGATACATATCTACAATTATGATCATAAAACTGTGTAACAAATTTTATTTATCTAGATATTTAAATTTTTGAATTATCGCGTTCACACGAACAAGGCGAGCAGACATACAAACTTCCCGATGACGGATTTCTTCAAAAATTTGATAGAAATCTAAAAATGTGATGTAAAGACTACATATCAAATATGATCCGTCTAGCTCAAACCTATTTTGAGTTATCGTGTTCAAACACAGACATAATTCCAAAATTTTGTTTTTCGGATTCAGGGAGGTCTAAAACGTGGAGATTCGTGAAATTCTCGAGTTCGAATTTTTGGACGATTACAATACTTTCTCTTCGTATATGAGAAAGTAAAAAGTGAGAAAATTTTTATTGCCTTTTGATTGAATACTTCATACTTAAAATGAAACAAGCACGGAGTACACAAGTTACTGACTCTTTTAATTAACAAAAACAATTCAGACATAAAAATAATTTGTTTACGATTTTTAATTTTAACCCCGAATCAGCCAAAGTAAATTCGAATTACAGACCATATTTTAACAACTTGTTAATAGGAAATTTACACAACCAGAAAACATACATTTGAAAGACCGACGGATGCAAATTTGAAATTGCTCAAGTTCTATTGTACCACTATTTATATTATTATATAATGTATATATATAATTAATTTTTCCATTTTTAACGTCAGTGTCTTAATGTGCTCAATACTTATGTAAGTGAAAATCGATTCCTTACCGGGAATTGGTTATTAATTTAATGAAATCTCTGAAAATCGGTTACTTTTATTCAGCGCTTTAGTTTTCGAAAAACAAATTAGGTGTTAACGTAAGGCCCTGACTCACCATATCTGGCACATCAAATTTTATGTCCAATCTAACGAAAAAAAGAACAATAAAGCACCGCTTTTACATTTCTGATTCATACGTCGTTTCGTCACTGTCCCGTTTATTTGTAACCATTGCAATGATAAAATTCTTCGTTTAAACGACTCAAAGCTTCGCTGATAAGTCGTTGCTCCACCCCGTTATAAAAGTAGTTAATTTTCTGTCTCCGTCATTATTTCTCCGTTGAGGTCATAAAAATTTTGTATCGTAGTGACGAATGTCAAACCTCATGGCTTATGTAAAAAAAAACCTTTAACTTTACAGTCTTCTTCAGCTGACAATAAGAATAAGAACACTACAATACTTTCGATAATTTAATAAAAAATACAATGAAATAATTAGCCAAAAATGGTTTCGACCGCGTCAACACTACAAGTACAAGTGGAATGACTAGGAAAATTGTCGAGCCTGTCAAGCCAGAAAGCAATGTTGTCACGATTTTATTATTTGTTTTAAATGAAAATTAAGAACAAACAGTTGTAGTTATTTTAAATAAAATCAAGAATTTTGGTTTAGCTCTGGAGGGGACTGCAGGCTGACAGCCCCCTGGATTCTCCACTGGTGCTCACAGACCAACAGACATAGTTCCAAATATATGGTTTTTTATTAATGAAGGTCTAAAACAAGGAAATTCGTCAAAATGTCAATGTCGAATTTTTTGACGATTACAATACTTGTTCTTTGTATACTTCGTATTCGAAAGAGTAAGAAAATTCATTTTTCTTTTGAATAAACTCCTTCGAATAAAGATGTATGATTAGTAAAAATAGTTGATGCAGATCAGGGTCTCTCTTAAATGGTGGGTTGCAACCTCGCTAGGGGTATCGCAGAAAAATAGTAGGTGGAGGAGTGGCAAATTTCTAACAATAAAATTTTCTTTCTGTCTGTTCTGACAAAAATTAATAAGAAAATAATTTTGGCGTAAAAGATTTCATATCGAAAATTCATTCGCCGAATTCGTTCAGATTTTCAGTTATACAGTGTATAATTCCAAAAATGGTTATTTTGAACTGAATGAGGGTCTAAATGAGGAGTTACAACAACATTTCGTTGTCGTATTTTTTTAACGATTACAATACTTTCCCTTTATACACTTCATATACTAGAAAGTAAAAAGATATTGTGTTCCGAGCGCAGTTTACCTTTGCTGCGTCCCTTTTTTGTCCCATCCAGCAAGGGGGAGTTTCGGGGGTAGCTTTCCGCCTCCCAATTTCCAAACCCAAATATTTTTTATTGATTGTAATTTATTCTCTATATAACAGTATAAGCTGTTTTTAAATAAAAAAAATACTATTTGATCCCGCACAAAGCATCTTCTCTGGGTTATATGCAAACCATGATTTTCCTGACGCTTCTAGAAACAAACTGGCGGTTCAGCGCTACAAGAAGGCGCCAAGTGGTGTGCGCATAACAGAAAAGTAACCAAAGTGCACTGTTCACAGTAGTAATCGCCATAATATTCTCGTCAGTTTGTGAAATGATACGATTTTATCTTCGCTGGCTTTAATTATTTTGACGTTGATCTAAACGTTCTCCGGATCACCTAAACCCATCTGCTTCATTTCTAACTTATCTCTTTTGAATAACTTTATCCAAAGTTTCATTATTACTAATATAATAGCCCAGATCCTCCGGTAATGCTCTGACGTCGCCAACAATAAAACTAGCGCCATAGCACTGAGAGACCTTAAACAGCATTATTTCACTGTTAGAGAACCTAAATGTCAGTAATTTTAAATTTAAAAGAATAATTGTCGTTCTAATTTCAAATATAGTAGCTCTAAAATAGTGAAATAAAATTTGCTATCGATTGATATAAAATTTATCTCGCTATGATCAATAGTTCTCGAGAAATTTTAAATTATATTAATCCTATATCTCAAATTAATTTCCGTTTTTTAATAGAAAGTAGTAAATTACGTCAGTGGTATATCATGCGCGTGATATAGTTTGGACGCCAAATTGTATCTGAATGCAATCGTGGCGATGTTGTTTTCTTGCCAAGAATTAAATTAGCCACTAGTGACGTGAATGTACCATTCGTTCTCAACCGCCGCCAGTTCCCGTTAATTCCAGCTTACACAATGATTATCAACAAATCGCAGGGACAAACTTTCGATCATGTTTTAATTTACCTCGATCAGCCTGTCTTTTCACTCTATGTTGCATTTTCAAGGTCTAGGATTCCCAATCACGTTAAAATTTACACAAAGACATCTGAAGTACGAGGAAAATTATTAAACAACGAAAAATACTTCACACGAAATGTTGTTTACCAAGAGGTTTTCTGAATAAAGAAATATTGAAATAATATGTAAATAAAAAACAATATTTCCTGTCATAAAACATATGTTTATTTTATTTGTTTTCAATCAATGTTGAACATTTCTCTCGCATATATAATATCTATTTAAACAAGTCAAATTTGAAGGGAAATGAATGAAGAGGCAATTTGCACCCATCAAACCATGACGGGTGATTTTCTAGTATTTTAAGAAATATTGTGAATTATTCATCTTCAACTCATTTTTTTTCTCGAGAAAAAGTTGTTTTACACCAGAGCGATTTTAGTAACATGCTATAACTATGAAGTTATGACTAACATGGACGAGGGTACCGGTTTTGTTTTGTGAACAAATAGATCGTTGCCACCGGCAAAAGAGAAATTAACTCCTTTTTTCCGCCACGCACCTTAGCGTTATATATATATATAGATTCGTACTGAGGCCAATAGACGGTAGCATGCTACTGGATCAGGTGGTGTGGTGTTGGAAAAAGCCGAACATTCTTCCTTCCTCTTAGTAGTCTGAATTAATGTAAATCTTGTCATATTTTTTTAGAAAAACAATTCCCTGTTAAATGCAACAATTCCCTGTTAAAAAATTTAATTTCTTAGAACATTTTATTTAATTATTTCATTTATTTAAAGAAAAACCACACTGCACAAACTTTCAAACTTCCAATCAAAATCAAACAATTTAAAAGTTGGAAACAAAGCAAAAGAGAAATTAATCTCATTTATGTGTCACGCACTTTAGCATTTTATGTATATAGACTATGTCGAACTGAAAAATAAACAAACATTTCATTGAGGGTCATCTTCAATAGAATTGGTATCAGTTTCGCATATAAAAAACTGTAAAACTGAAATTTAGAGGTAATTTTAAATAAAATTATAAAAATATTATCCAATAAACACAATCTAAATACTCTAATACTAAGTTTGTAAGTTTTTTCGACTTGTGAGTCAATCGACCAACTTCAAAAATAAATTGGGCCACACTGAGTTGTAAGTGAATTCGAAAACTTGAAAAAAAAATCCCAATAATAGCATGAAGTTTAAACGAAATTTGATTTTATTCTTAATAAATTCTAGAACATGGCCCTTGTAAATCAAATGAAGCCAAAAATGAGATTACCCTAAAAATATCACAAAAATTCTTGAGACCTCGAGGCCCCCAAAATTGCGGGGTCCCCTTGGAAGTTGCCTACTTTGCCTGTTTGATAATCGAGACCTGTATCCACCTTTACAGGGAACTAAATATCAGAACTTCATTCTACCTTCACTGAAAATTCACAACTTAGACATGCGCATGGGGCCAGCTTTTACTCCATCAGTATCACTCAGAATCGGAAGAAATCGAGAGAGGGTTGAGTTCAGTTGTTTTGTGGTTAATTAAATACCCGCACCGCTGAGGCAAGGGAGACAGAAGAGACTTATTCGTGGGTGTGGCCCATCCCTGTTCTAATTTGCCCCCGACGTCACAGATCGATAGCCTTTAATAATGCAGACGAAGATTAAATCAGAGCCCGGCCCTACCAAGATTCAAATGAATAGACCGATACCTCGTCTTCAAGAACGGCCTTGGCACCATTTGGGGAAGAAGCGTCACGCCGCTTCGTTGGAAGTAATTCGCACGTTTCTGTCCAAAGTGTTCGCCTGTGAGGAAGATGGAATACAAATTGGATGCGAGTTGAACCATAATTGGGATTTTAAGGCACTAGAAGAAATCTGCAAATTGGTTAAATGCCCGTTAGAGTCCCTTTGAGAGGTTGTCTCATCAGGAACTGAAGGTATAATTATTAAAAAAAAGATTTCGTGAATTTTTTAAAATTATATTTCAATAATTAGCAGTGCAAGAGAGAATCTAAAATGTTTGCGCTTGAGAATTGAGATACTACCCTCCCTTTGATTGATAATAAATAACAAATAATTGGGATTTTAAGGCATTAGAAGAAATCTGCAAATTGGTTAAATACCCGGTAGAATTCCTATGAAAGGTGGTCTGATAAGGAACTGAGGGCATTATTATTAAAAAAAAGTTAATTCTGAGTATGCAGCAAAATCAATTCTGAAATTTAAAAGATACTTAATTTTAATCTGAATAAGTTCCAGGACACTGCTCTTGTAAATCAAATGAAAGCACAAAGCTATATTAAACTGAAAATACCGTAAAAAAATCTTCAGGCCTCGAGGCCTTCCAAAGTTGCGAGTCCCCTAGGCAGCTGCGCCTAATTGATAATCCGACCCTAGGGTGCTTCGAATTTTTGAAAAAAAATGACGGGAGGCTGTATTTTTCAAACAGCCGCTGATGTTAAAGAAGTAGAACTATTTTACTCGCGTGACTCTTTACCGATTTTCAATTTTTTTTTTCTTTTTTGTAACTTCTGTTGTTACCCTTTATCTCTAAAATAAGACATTAGTTATGAATTTAACATATGTAGTTACCGAGATATAGAAGATTTCCCATACAACGTTTTCTGTGGCGTTTTGGCGTGAATCAAATTCCTTCCTGAGACCCCAATGGGAGGAACGTAGTCCTACCTTAAAATCCAGTAGAAAAGGACCAAACTGAGCGATAACGCTTCAGAGCTTCTACTTGTAAAAAAAGCCTTATAGTGTTTATCTGCTACCGTTAAATTTTAAATCATTTCATGAAATACTTCTCTATTTAAGGTATCCGACTATGTTCAGTGACATTTTTTTGAAAAATAACTTATATATATTTTTTTAATGTATTTTTCAACTGCGCATGTTTTAAAACTATGAAAATATTGTAAAATTAAGCTTTCAAAATAATATTTTTTAAAAAAACTGAGAAATTTGTAGAAAAATGACTAAAATATTTGCCTTACGCTAACAGCCATCGACAAAATCACATTCTAGATATACATAAATCCTTGTAGGAGTACATTTTTATGACAGTTATCTGTGTTATGCTCTAAAATCTTTCGTGTACTTCAAAATAGTTTTGAGATATAGCTGAACATAGTTACTAAACAGGTAATTTTTCATAAAAAATACTTTTCGTTTATAATTAAGCACTTAAAAATAATACTTGATTTTAAAATTGACCTTAGTTTTTAGAGGAAAACATCAAGCATATTACAGAAAACGATCTCAGAAAATTTCATATCAATACTTGCATAACGTTTTGATAAATCATTGTTACGGTCGACAGTTTTCCTCAAAAATATCATTTCTCAGAAAACACATTTAAAGTTTTCATGCAACATAAAATAATGCTTACAGTTCGGTAATGAAACAGCTGTAACTCCATTTGTAATTCACGTAGAGTAAAAAGTGAGACAGTTTTAGGAAGCTGATTAAACAGGCTACAAAATTAAGTCATAAAAATGATTTTGATAATTTCATCAAAAACGACGATTTTAAACCAGTCGGATACCTTAATAAAAATGACAGATGAAGACAATTGAGATTGAAATGTACTCGTCAGTGGTGTAGTCGTAAAATTATCAGCTCCGGGATGGCTCTAAAAACAGTTCTGGAACGCTTTAACCTGGATGACGAAATTCGCGCTGTTTTAAGTACGTTTCACAATTTTTCCTTATTTATTTCTCGTGAAAAAAGCAGTGCCGGAACAACATTCAAGTGCGTTCCGGCTCCACTACACCCCTGATATTCCCAAACAAAGCTCTTGTTTTCCCTTCACATAAAAATTGCGGACCCTTTACAAGGCCCTGATCGCCATGATTACTCAGATATATACAGCTAAACCTGCTTATAACGATATTGTAAGGGACCTAACCCAGCGGGAATGGTTTCCCCAAAACTTTCTCGTATCCGCCCTAACACGGGTGGGAGGAAAATATACCAAGGGCCAGTAGCATGAGCCAATCCTTAACACAGGTGGGGAAAAAAGCAAATCGGTCGAGTCATTTTTAGGTAGATTTTTCGCGTCGTATAAGTGGCGAAAAAAACCAAATATGTTATTTGAACACCTTTTTCTCAACCGATTGAAACGAAAATTGGGCACGGATCTACAATTACAAAGTCATACCGTTTAGGAGTTATCCTGTTCACAAGTATGTTATTACACAGACCGACAGACAGTCATCCTTTGACGGATTTGGTCCAAAATTTGATACGGACATATATTCCTGATAATAAAACTATGTACCAAACTTTATCCATCTAGCAATTTAAGTTTTTGAGTTATCGTGTTCACATGAACACGGACAGACAGACTTCCCGTGAACGGATTTTGTCCAAAATTTGATAGAAACTTAAAATTTATGGATAAAGATCACACACCAAATTTCATCCCTCTAACTCTAACCCTTTTTGAATTATCGCGTTCAGAGACAGACAGACAGACATAATTCCAAAATTGTGTTTTTAGGACTCAGGGAGGTCTAGAATGTGGAGATTCATCAAAATCTAGAGTTCGAATTTTTTGACGATTACAATACTTTCTCTTTTGCTTCGTATATGAGAAAGTAAATATTGTTATAGAGAGGTTATCGTTATAGACAGTTCGAGCATTTGCGCAGCCGATTTGAACAATTGAATGTATTAATATACTAACGAATTTCATTCCACTTATTGATTCATCTTACTAATACTCGCTGATATGAATTCATATTTTATAAACTTTAAATTTTTCAAACTTTTTAGGGTATTTCAAATTGAAAATATTAGTTAACATTTTTACTAACATAAAAGAAGACATAAAAAAGAGACGTAAGGATAATTTTATTTCATAATAATGCCACTGTTTTGTTTAATGTCTTTAAATTCGCCATGACATTGTAGATTCAAGGCTTACACACATCAGGAACGAAATTCAGGGAACAATTGGGTCAGTCCGAAGCGCTAAATGCGAATGAATAGAGAGGCAACAAATATCTGTGGTCATTCCATTCCCCCTGTTTTATCACATTCTTAAAGAATCAAACATTCTGGTTCCTAGTGCAGGGGTGTGGAGTTGTGTTCTACTGTGCTCATACAGAAAGTAAGTACCGTTTGCGCATATCTCCCGCGCATCTGACAGCTCGAAGGTCGCGCATGCGTGGCTACATCCTTCAACTCAATAACGAATTAGCCTAGCCATTTCGTTTGTTTACGTTACCGTTTGAAGTCATTGTTTGTCGGTAATCATGTTTAAAACAATCGATCGGCCCGCCAACTGTGAAATATGAGCCGTTATCAAGTTTTTGAATGAGAGAAATGTTTCGACCTTGTGAAATTTATCGTCAGATAAGTGAAAGTCAGTCCGGACCTAGCTCCATCTGACTTCCGTTGTTTTCTCATCTCAAGAAATTTCTTGCCGGCCAGCAATTTGCAAGTGATGATGAGTTCAAGGTAAACGTCCAGAACGGGTTCAGGTCGCAGGCGCCGAATTCTACGAAACGGGTATGTTGTAATTAGTGCCAAGATATGACACATGCCTTAATTCGCATGGTGAATATTTCGAAAAGTAGTTAAAGCTGTGTAGATTTTTCTGTAATAAAATAAAATAAAAACAAATTGCTAATCTTTTTTAATACCCAACGGTACTTACTTTTCGGATGAGCTTTGTATTATCTCAAATTCTGGACCATGGTTGTCGCATTCCAAGGGGGAAAAAAATCGAGATTGTACTGTATCATATTTCTAGAGAAAAGTAAATTATCGCTATTGACAGCTGTATCTAAAAAGTGATTATTGTCGTAGGCAGGTTCAAAATACATTGAGGGGATAGAGATTCGCCGAAACCAAAGAAAATATCACCATCTAAAGATGATTATTGTCGTAGGCAGGTTCAAAATACATTGAGGGGATAGAGATTCGCCGAAACCAAAGAAAATATCATCATAGGCAGGTTTATCGTTATGAACAGCATTGTTATATACAGGTTTCCTTAAATATATATTACTAGCCGCCCTTGGCGATCATCTTGTTCGCCCGGAATAATGGCTTTCCTAGCTATTAAACAATTACTACGGGATGTACATTTATTTACAATTTCACATTTGTAGTTTGATAAGACTAGAAAATATGAATATAATGAAAACAGAAATTTATGAGCAAATGAATTAAATTTTTCTAAACCTTCTTAAGAAAAAAAAATTAATATTCAGCATTTGTAAATCATTCACTAAACACAGCTAAATTTCAGCAACAAGTTATCTGATAAGAAAAGCTGCAAAATATCAAGGTCATTCTATATTATTTCTGTTGTCAATATCCCTTTATCTCAACTGCTACAAAGCCTTCCGTGATGAATAAGATAGCGTTGGATGAGATTTTATACCGACTGCTGACATGTAATACTTTATTTATGTCAAAACAACATGGATGCGCACAGTGGCGGTCCGGAGGGGGGGGGGGGGGGGGGGGGGCAAAAAAATTTTTTTTCGAATCTAAACCTCATGGTTTATGTAAACCAAAACACTTTAACTTTACAGACTTTACTCAACTGACAATAAGAGTCACAAAAAACTCTACAGTACTTTCGATAATTTAATAAAAAATGCAATGAAGTAACTAGCCAAAAAATTTCTTCGACCGCATCAACGCTAAGTACAAGTGGAATGACTAGAAAAGAAGGGAAATTTTCGACTCTGTCAAGCCAGAAGGCAATGTTGTCACATTATTATTATTTTTTTAAAAAAGAGGGGAATTAAGGAAAAAAAATTGTAGTTAATTTAAATAAAAATCAAAATTTTGGGTTTAGCTCTGGGGGGGGGGGGGCAGCCCCATAGCTCCCCCCTGGATTCGCCAATGGATGTGTAACTCATTTTGCAAAACCTACCTATCTATTCTATTGAAATTCAAAGGTAAACAAAATATGTATCTATGTCCTTCTATCTTCTCCCGAACCACTGAATCCTTAAACTAGCCGTAAGTACCAAAAGATGGAAAATAATACAAGGAATCCATTTCGACTATTTAAATTCCGAAATTGTAATTAGTTAAAAAGATATTAATTAAAAACGTCATAATGAATAAATTCACGTGCTGCCATCTATTGGCAGCATGGTGAATTCATTCACGGCGGATTCCCCTATTATTTTCCCTATTATTAGTTTTCACATTCGGCGTTGCATTTTTTTATTTATTTAACGGAAGTTGGTATTTCTTCTTGAGCGAACTTCTGTGTTTGGATTTATTAAGAATGGAAAAAAAGCATTGTTATGCTTTTTTTCTTTCTTTTTTTGTATTAAAGTGTTTGAGTTCCTAACGTTTGTTAGGGAAAGTAAGTGACAATATTTGTTGATTGTAGAGAAAAACGGAGGCGGATCATATGAAAATATATGGATCCCAAGGTCTCACGTGACCTCACTTCTCTCCGCCCGAGAATATCCTATTATTCGTGATAGCCCGTGCAACGCCGGGCCACACAGCTAGTATACACATACATCACGTATCTTAATTTGACTTTGGCCAATTTAATTTCAACAACCTAACAAATAAAATCATTTCGGGCGGGGGGGAGCCTAAATGTGTAAAATTTTCACTTGGGTTTACTAAAAGAATCTAAATTTTCAAAAACAGTATCAAGAAAAATATTAAAAATTAACAGTTAGACTTAAAAACATGGTTCGGTCTCGTCGCAAAACTTTCGCCAACTGATGGAACTTACCCGGATGAATTCTAAGCTAAATTTGGCGGTTAATCGCTTGAAAAAAATCGCCAAATTTGGCGCCGGTACCATGTTTAACCAAAATATTATTTAAAAAGACCTGTCAGAATTGTGAAAATAATACATTTTGTAAAGAGCAAACGTTTCTTTTCATTTTTTTTTCTTAGTAAAAATATCTGAAAGGAAACTAACCCGAATTATAATGAAATTAAAAATTTATTATCAGAAAGCAAACAAAAAAGGCAACTGTTTTTTGATAAAGAAAAGTCTTCTTTGATGGCTTTTTTCAGCATTTAAAATGTTATGGGAGCAGAAACCGCATTACAAAAAATATAATTAATGGATGTTCTTTGCTCAATTACATTAGCCATTTTGGAAAATCGACAAAGTTAAAATTCTTATCTCCTAAAACATAAATTTATTTTCATACAATAATCAGAAATCAAATACTGAGTGTTGCCAAATGATTATATTAGATGTAGAAATATTTGATACAAGTTTAAAAATGATTCGTAGGATGTATGTATTTTAAATGAAGCATTTCCGATACTTTTTCATCAATCGTCTCATGAGGAAAATAATTTGTAAGAAAGATAAAATTTCGTCTCGTGCGTAATGAATAATTTGCATAATCTCTTAGAAATGGCATCAGTAAAACATTTTGATAAATTCTGAATTTTATTTAAACAAAGAAAAGTGGCAAATCTAAAATAGTATATTTTTAAAATTTTGTTAAAATTAGGAAAAAATCGCATCGTAAAAAAAGTGGTATCGTTAAAAAAGTAATTTTTTGAACTTCAAAATGATGTAAAAATCGTCCTTATGCGATAATCTTTTCGGAAGATATCGCGGAAAAACGTCAAATTAAACGTCAAAAAAACAAAAAAAACCGTCAAAAACGTTATTTATTAATTGACATTTTAGTTTATTTTTGGACTTTATAAAGTTGACAGTGACCTCTTGTCTCGAAGATCTTGCGTGCCGAATTTCATCATGTTTGGAGAAACACTGTGGATTTGTATAGAAGACATACATACACAAGCGTTCAACCGTATATATATTAAGGTGACCAACCGTCCTTCTTCAGGGAGTACAGTCCTCCTTTTGTAAGTTCTGTCCACCCTCGAAAAGTGTCCTCCTAAATGCCCTCCTTTTCAACATTTAAATTAGAAGACTGAATTTAGATTTAAATTCTGAAAAATTAATTCAATAGGAAAATAAACACGATGAAACTGGTAGAACATGGTGGAACTATTCAACCATTTCAAAAATGAACATATTTCATGTGAAAATTTATTCTTTTTCAATTTTCGTTGTATTGCCCTAGAATTAATGCAGTAGTTAAAAGGGTATTTTCCCTTTCTAATGATTTTTGGACATGTGAGAAATCGAGATTGAAAGGTGATACTCTAGAGTAAAATTCAGTATGAAGGATATTTCTTATTCAGATGTTTCTAATATATTGTTAGAAGATGATACATTGACAAAAAAATATTCATTCTATGGAAAAGTACACATTTAAATAATAATTAATAGGCATGTGAGCATAATTCCAATTTTAAAACGTTACAAATGTTTTTATTATGCATTTATCACATTTTAGTGTATTCTGTATTATTGTTACGATGAACAAAATGTTTCTTTTATTTACGATATTTCTTTCTTCAATTTATTTGTGTCCTCTTTTCATTGGAAAAAATTTGATCACCTTATATATATATACAGATTGTAGAATGCTGAAAACTTCTCTTTTATATATGATTGTCAGATATTTTTAAGAAATATTTTAATGTTATACAGTTAATAGAATAAACGCATCTAGTTTAATTTGAAATCAAACTTTCCTGAAAACACAACAGTAATGTTTTTAACAGGTGGAAGTAATTTCTGACGTTCTTAAAATCGACTTTATACGACTATAAAATATGCCAAACGTTCTACAGGACTAGCATTTTATATAGTTTCGATGTAATTTTATGAATTTCTGAATTATCATGCTGATATGTTTCTTGGACTAGAGGTACGAATTTCTTTTTCCTTATCAAAATAAAATTGGTCTGGACTAATTGCTGAATTACGCGATACATTAACAATAATAATTATGGTGAAAGGTTGGATTTTGTTCTCATTATTAAAAGTTGAGCATTTCGGCAATGAGCGTTTGTACTGGGCCTCAAGTGGCGCTGCATTCGCGGAAAGGACGTTGGATTGAAATTGTAGCTTCTTTTCCCAATTGAAGTCACTCCCAATTACTCTGATATGGTTATTTTACACCACTCTTTTATTTAAGAGTAGCGTTTTTTAAACCTTGCTAGTGAATGTGTATAGAAGACATGAATATTTTAAAAAACATTTTATATGAATATCATTTTTTTATCTAAAATAGTGGTTATTTAAGAATTATATTTGAATAAGTTCTAAAATGTGTTAAATTCAAAGAATAAAGTATGCTATTGCTAAGTATTCTAGCTGAAGGATTATATTGAAATAATGAATAATCATTCAGGAGTAATTTAATTCAAAATCGTGCTTATTCCCAAAGCTAAAAAAACAATAATAAACAGCTTTGTGCTTTGTAAAGGTACGTACATTTAAGCGTTTTCAAAAGAATCAATAAGCATGATATCCAGTGGTGTAGTCGTAAATTAAGCAGTGCCGGAACGCTTTCACTTAGATGATGTTGTTGGGGGGAACATGGAGTGAGTGATAGGGAGGGTATGAAGGGGATCACTTTACCATAAAATGTTTTTTTTACATTTGGGGAAATGCGCAGTTATTTTATCTAGGTACTAGCAGTACGCGCACGGCGTTGCCCGTGGAATCAGGACTTCAACAAAATGAAAAAAAAAATTAAACGCCCACAATGACATGAAAAAGTTCAGAAAACAAAGGATACACATTATTGATTTTCCCGCTTATTTTTCTTCGCGATAATGACATTTCAACTGTAGAAAAGAAATACACAGTACGTTAATCCGTTAAAATATTAAAAAATTGCAACGTGAAAATGATTATTATACAGCAAGCAAAATATAAAATCGAATCCGAAAATAATAATCGAAGTCATTCAATTGAAGGTTATGACGTCATCTGCGCTCTGCCCCGTCAGCCAATGAAATTGCCAGCAACGTTCCGGAGAAGTGTCGCGGGAGGAAGCTCGCTAGACGAAAAGTATCTTTCAAACTGACCAAGAAAAAATGAATTTAAAAAAACGGGAAAAGATATTTTAACCGTTCTTGTTTTAAATCCGACAGAGCCGTTGCAGTTATAAGCTGAAAAAAATAATGTTATTAGAACGTTCGATGCAGAAAATTTAAAAACAAAAATAAAATTTCGATGGAAAAACTGACTATTTTTTAAAAAATTCTCAAAATTCAGTAAATTACGTTAGAAATTCAAAACTAATTTCATTAGAACAGAAATCGTGTGCTCTTTTCGATGGTGTGTCTATTTTTTTTCGTACAATTATTGAAAACCATCCTATTGAGAAATTAGCCGGAAATGACCCAAAACAACACAGAACATTAAATAAAAAAATTTCTAGATTAAATTTTAAAATTCCTGCTTCGAGATGCATTGAGTAACCATTAAGAATACCTGTGTGCCAAATTTCAAGGCTGTAAGTGTGATAGATTTGTTGGGACATCGCGCACACACACAAACATGGCCTTTTATAAGTATAGATTGATTAAAATCGTGAAATAATAAAACGTCAACACTGAAACAATGCATTTTTTACAATTATTATTTTATTTTTAATCAAATATTAACATAATGCGTACTGTAGTTCAAAGCATGAATATAATGAAGATGGTAAAGAAATTTTTTCAAAAATTGTGCTGATTTCAGGCTATACCAAAGTTAAGTAATCATCACATCGATAAGCAATATAGAAATTATCATAAGGTTTTCTGAATCAAAACATAAAATACATTTAAATGTGCGCAACCTTTAATGCTTTTAACCCCTTCCTGCCACCACTTGTGAATGGCTTATTACTTTTTATTAATTTGAAATATCCATCCTAATTTCGTAAGGGAATGGATTAGACAAAAAGCACGGTGTCTTCAGGATGTATCTTACAATTTTTGTTTCTCTTTAAGAAAAAAACAACAAAACAATGCCAGAACGGCGTTCCGGTGCGCGTCGGCTCCCCTACACCCTGGTACTCGTATTCTGTGATGTGACTAATTATTTCATATATATAGGAATTGTATTTTTCCCGTCTAGTTTAATAGCGTAAGTTTAATTCTTTCCTAATAATATTTTTTCACTTTCCGAACAAGCTCATTTGAATAATTGTTGTGTGCGTGGAAATATATCGAAAGACAACGATCACGCTCTCTCTCCGGGTTAATCATGTGATGCGTAGGTGTAGCTCTCCGTTAAAATCGAGTGTAATGTTTTAATCCGGGGAGATGACTTATTGAAATTAAGGAGAACAGTCATCTGGTAGATTGGTGAGAGTAACGAGCTACGGGGGGTCTCTCCTCTGATAGCACGGCGGCGATGGCTAATCTTTTAAACGTAATGTAAGTTGATAGTTAACTAAGTAACTAATAATGTCTCAACCCTAAATCTCTCTCTTTTCAAATATGTAAATAGTCATCTGTGTAAATATCTTTCACTTCTATGTTTTTATTTAATAAACTTAATTAGTTCTAAACTGAGTTCTATTCAATTGTCTTCTTGTGTACACCC
>BGPR01011339.1:17246-49068 GCA_013235015.1 Araneus ventricosus
AAATTTATTTTCCCCGAACCCAGACCCCACATATTTTAGGTTGCTACAGCCGGGATCATTTCCCTGTAACCTAATTTCCACATATTTTGGGGGCTCAGGCCCTGATCTGAATTTCTCCACAATTTTCATTGGCTTAGGCCGAGATAGCAACTAAATTTTCCACATATATGATGGCGTGATTCACCCCACTCGATTGACAGTGCATAATTACTGACTGTGACTGCAATAAACACTACGTCTCAATCTCACAACGAAGTGCTGGATGAAAAAATAAGTCTAAATAATACAAGTAATTAAATTATTAAAAAATGCAATATAAACGTAGTTTATTGGAAAGGTAAGTAGCCTATCGACATATAGTGTTTTAAGAAAATAGGTTTTGAAAAATGAATCCCCACAGCAGATACTATACTTTTTATATTTTAATTATATAGATGTCCAGAGGGGGGGGGGAAAGGTAAAGATCCGAACCTATTGTCCGAAATATCGTCGCATGGTAATGGAACGAAGTCAAGACAGACGAATCAAGCCTTTGATTGGTCTGCCTTGACTTCGTTCCAACAGCTTTTTCATTCTGTGCGTAATGATTTTTACATCACGCAATTTAAAGAAAGAATGCCAACAGAAAAACATCATGTTAATAAAACATCCAATGTTTCGAAATATTACTAATATAATAGCCCAGATCAGTCTCTTACTGATCCGGTAACACTCTGACGTCACCAACAACAAAATTCGCGCCATAGCACTACGAGACGTTAAACAGCATTATTTCATTGTTAGAGCACCTAAATTTCAGTAATTTTAAGTTTAAAAAAGTAATGGTCGTTCTAATTTTAAATTTAATAGCTCTAAAATAGTGGAATAAAATTTGCTATCGATTGATATAAAATTTATCTCGCTATGATCAATAGTTCCCGAGAAATTTTAAATTATATTAGTCACATATTTCAAATTAATTTCCGTTTTTTAATAGAAAGTAGTAAATCACGTCAGTGGTATATTAGGCGCGTGATATAATTTGGACGCCACGATGCATCCGATTATTTATTGCAATCGTGATGATATAATTTGATGATATTTTTTTGGCAACGTTTGACAAGCAGAGAAGTGCTTTGTTTTGATAAGAATTTCGAAAAAGAATTCATTTGAAATTTTAACCTTTGACTTACGTTCGACAAGCTGAGAATTTCATGGTTATTGAATTATAATAAAATTGTTAAACAACGGAAAATACTTCACACGAAATGTTATTTACCAAGAGGTTTTTTGAATAAAGAAATATGTAAATAAAAAATATATTTCCTGTCATAAAACATATGTTTATTTTATTTGTTTTCAATCAATGTTAAACATTTATCTCGCATATATTTAAACACGTCAAATTTGATGGGAAATCTCTCGAATGAAGAGGCAATTTGCACCCGTCATACCATGACGGTTGATTTTCTAGTGTTTATAATAAATTGTAAACTCCAAAAAAAATTTTATTGTTAAGTTGCCTGAGAACTACTATTATTCACAATCTTGCTATTTTGTTACACGCGGTTATATAAAGGAAAAGAATTGTTACAAAATTGCGTTTAAAACTAATTTTGTGAAGTGTATTAAAATTAAGGTAAGAATTTGTCCGGAAATAAAATTGTCACCACTGAACAAATATTTTTTTTAAATTTTGAAGTGGTGTAAAAATGGATTTTATGCTGTAATATGCATCGAAGTTGTTCAGGAAAAACGTTAAAATTTGAATTAATTTTTAATTAATTAAAAATCTAATTAAAATTTCGCGAAAACCCTTTCTTAGTGAGAACCTACTACTCAAGAAGTAAGTGCCACATTTGGTAACTCTAGATGGGGGTTTTGGTTTCTTTACAGGGCAATGGCCTGCCCTGTATAGAAACTGGAGTAAGTACAGAAAATATTAGCTAAAAAGGATAAAAGAACAATAATTAAAGCAATGTAACTGGGGCGCGCGAATGCTGCTGCATCCAGGAAAAATTGCAATGACAAAAATATCAAAACTGTTGTAAGAAAAAACAAAACTGTAATCGATATTAAAACGCAACAAAACTGACAACATACGATTGAAAAACCATGTAAGGAAGAATCCATCTGGAAAATTTTGTCAAAGGCCACTTTCCATAAATGGATTCTAATTGGGATAAGTTTTCTGTCGAGGAAAAACGACTTTAAGATCAAATAAATATTCCTCTATGGCCTGAACCTATCCCGGACAATTGGAAACAAAAATAGGGAAAAAAAAATAAATAAAAAAAAACGAAATCTAAACAGTCTTTATTAACAAGGTCTGAAGAGAGGGAAAAAAAAGGCTTATAAAACCTTACCTAAAGCCGTCATGGTAATCGCTATTTTCGTTTCCAATTGTCCGGAATAGATTCAGCTCACAGAGGAATATTTATTTGACCTTAAAGTCGTTTTTCCTCGACAGAAAACTTATCCCAATTAGAATCCATTGATGGAAAGTGGGCTTTGACAACGTTTTCCAGATGGATTCTTCCTTCCTTGGTTTTGACGGGAAAACGTTTTTCCCGCTCGTTACAGCGATAGCTGGTCGAACTTTCTTGTGTGCAAAATACCGTCCAATTTGAATCGCTAATAACTACGATACTAATAATGTGAAAAGAATGATTGACCACACAACGGATAGATCATATCTGTAAGAGTTTGTCACATAGTATTTGCTTTGCCTGTTACTTCATCGTACTAGTGTAGGCACATGCGCGTGATTGTTACGAAATAGCTTTATGTAAGGTTATAAATAAATGTAGTGTGGAAACGCGTTTAGCTAGGAGGTTGACTCTGGTGCCATTTTAAAGAGCTTGAGGAGTATTAGTAGTACCCGTAGTGAGACAATAAAAATATTTATCAGAATATAAGTAAATATCGGTATTAAATTGAAAATTTAAAACTCCGCATGTTTTTTTTTTATATATATAACATGGGGAGTTTTCTTTCGAATTGTACGAAACTTACAGAATACTTGACAATGCGTAAAAGAAACATTGTATTAAAATTTGAATATTACGGGAAATATGAGCATTTGTAGTAAATAATGTTTTACTGCGCATACGCGAAATGTAGTTCTGTATACTGTCAACAGATGGCGTCATAAAAGGCTACTCTAAATAAAACATAAGAAAGGCGCAATTCGGGTCCGTGCCGTAGATTTTTCGTGAAAACGTCGGGATAAAATCATAAAACAAGTGCTTCGTATTAATATGTAATTTAATTATCAATCTCTTGAATACAATAGTTACACAGAGTAGTATAATGGTTACAGAATAGATAAATCATAAGCTACCACAGACCCCTGCTACATGCGATAAACTTGCGATTTATCTATTCTGTAACCATTATACTACTCTGTGTAAATACTGTATTAAAGAGATTGATAATTAAATTACATATTAATACGAAACACTTGTTTTACGATTTTATCCCGACGTTCTCACGCGCCGAGTCAAAAAGGCGCCAATCAAGTGTTAATCATAAGCCATTAGGTTAAATTAGGTGAAGTGTTAACCATAAACCATTTTCCCCTAATATCGCCAATGCATAAAGACTAGTGGTGGTCCTCACATGAGGGTAAAATTTTTTTTGTGAATTTTTAATTTGACACCTTGTCATTTCTATCTAATATATAAAAAAGAATTACTGTAATTTTTAAAGATTTTTAAGTCAAGTTTTTAGGGTCGCTACCACGTCTGAAAGTTTTTGAATTTCAGGAAAAATTAGAATTGTACTAACTTCTGTTAAAATAAGTTTATTTATTAAATATTTCATGCAATCTAAAAGATTTTCGATTTCTTACAAATTAAATAAACATATGGAGCTCAAAAGTGTTTTCGTTTACAGAATTACAAAAAAGAATTACATCCGGATATTTGCTTTAAAATTGCTTTACTAACAGCAGCAATTACTGCTTTTGCTCTTCGTCTATTGTATGAAATTTGTTGTGCTCTTCCATCAGTGCCATTCCGAAACTCTACTGCATTATTTACAATTCTTAATGAACCAACTATTGCGTTATTTTTCTTGAAGGATTCGTCTTCTCTGTCACATCTTTTTGTAGAAACCTTGATGGTACATTCAAGATTTTCAAAACCTCAATGTATTAATTGATATAAAATCATGTAGACTCTTTTTAAGGACTACATCTAGATCTACTCAGGCCCGTTTCAAAGGTTCATAATTTTCTTCCATTTTTAAAGCATCTACCATTTTCCTTTTTTGCGAAGCATAGTCGTCAAAAAGCACAAAAGCATTTTTTTCCTCTGACAGCTAGCACATATGTTTAAGAAACTTGTTCAATGTACACTTCTAAATTTGGTAATTAACAGCTTCACACTCTTTTAGGCTTTTTGAGAGCTGCAAATCAATTCTTGAGGCAAAACAAGCAGATGCTGCTTGAAAACAGTTCTCTATGTAACATTTGACAATAAACGAGCAAATATTGCGAATTCCAGTTTCTTATTCGAACAGATTAAATTTATCTCTGAATAAATATATTTTGTGAGAGATAATTTGCTTTTCCCATCCATCGAGCATAACCTAACCCCCCCCCCCCGAAGTTCTAAAGCCTAGTCCTCTTTTGAGAACTCCTCCAAGAAATATGATGGCGAGCTCTAAATGTTTCACATAGTCGTCTCGAGGCTAGACCTCCTCAAGTTGATTTTTGGCAAACCTAATGATATCTGACGCACTGCTGATCACTTTTTTTATGAATTGAAACATCAGATATGGCAATTTGAACATTACTGTGATCGATCGAGCTCCAGGAATTTTTAAAACGTTTGAACATCAGCATGTCAGGCCTGTTGAAACCCCAATTGATTTAACAATTACTTCCTCAGGCATAATGCCAAGCCATCTAGAGCATTTCTTTATCTTTTGCTCAATAATGATACATGTTCTTGCTCGTCACTTATTGTTTTATCAAAACTCGCACACATTTTATTTCGTCAATAATTACCCAGGAAAATAATGCAAAGAATTTCTCTTTTAAATGGTAACTTTTTTTGGCCCAATGATATAAACATTTGACCAAGAGATCTCTAGATTTCTTTGTTAAAATGGGCAGTTTGCTACTTCTTGCCTTTAGTATAAGTGTTGTAAACTAAAATATTAGTGTCACTTTGATATTACTATTTTAAGCCATATCACTATAATAATACTTAAATAAATTTTGATTAGACCTACAATAACTTAACAGTCAAACATGCAGGAGCGGCGCTAGTGTCTGCCCGACAAGGGGACACGACTTGCTGTACGGCTGGAAGAGTGTAATGAAATTGGTCTCAAATTTGCGTCAGATCTTTATTTATTTGCTAGCTGAATACCCTGTTGCGTGAACGGGGTACAAAAGTTTCCCCCGACGACGGGGCACAGCATCCCCGACGGGGGGGGGGGGCGGGCCCCCTGATCCCCCCCCCCCCGCAAACATGACAAAAAAAAAACCGCCCAGACAAATATAATACACTCAGTACAGTAGCAGTTCAGTTTGAGCTACACGCAAACCAAATATCTTGAGTCAGGCTCAAGTTGGTAGTGTGACTGACACGGCAGATCTTTGAATCGAATCCCGAACCTTCATTTCCGAAGCCGAGACAGCCACAAGATCTGCAAACAACTTGGGGAAGCATTTTAGTTTTAAAGTTCAAACTTCAATAGTTAAGCACTATCAAAATATTACTAGTGATTAAGAAGATATTGTATAGCAAGGTGAAAAAGTAACAACATTAACGCCTACGTAACCTCCCATTGGCTGCCGAGTCTCCCGCCCTTTGGGGCGCAGAGTTCATAAACTTAGTGGCCCAGTTTCGGGCCTTAGGGTGTGGAGTTCATGCGAGTTCTTTTCTCGTTCGGTTCGCTTAGCGAACGGACTCTTCGTGTTCCCCTTTGAGAATGAGAATCGTCTCTTAAATTGTGTTACTACTTTACAATTTATTCTAAACTGTTACCCTGATGGCATGTTTTTGTGTTTAGTAAATTTGTTTAAAGTTAAAAGTTCACTGCTTTGATTAATCCACTGAATTATCCTTCAAAGCATAGTGGTAGGTAAACATTTTAAAATGTTGAGTCATAAGCATGGAACAAATCCTTACTTTAACCGATTTTAAAAGGTAATAAGAATGGCTGGTTAATCTATTGATTTTTCTGTTTAACAGTTTTTGAAGGCGGGGAAAACCTCGATTGTATACATTATTTAAAGGTTTCTGCTTTGCTTTTTTTCATTCACAGAATGGCTTAGTTTTATATAGATACAATGGTAGGTAAGTGAATTACAAAAAATAGAAACAATAAAAATAATGATTTAAATAATGTAAAGGTGTGTGTGTGTGGGGGGGGGGAATGGACCTGTTTCCACTATGTGCATAACCTGCTTCAATAGAAAAAAGCAAAATAAACAGAATGCAACCGAGTTTTTTTTATCTTTGATTAAGGATGTTGATATGATTTTATTCCAGTTTAGTGCTTTCAGAGATCAAATGCATATGTTTGATTTTAAACTGATTGTTGTTGCCACAAAAAGTAAAATTCTAATCATGTGATGAGTAATATTCTATGGGATTCCTTTCTATGTTTATAATTTTCCCATTTTGTTTTGTGATTGATTATTTCATTTCTTTTACAGGGTGGCTACAGAAACTGTGAAAAAAATTTCCCTTACTAAACTTACAACATTTCCCTGATTTACTGCTACTAATTATTTAGTTTCCTGGTTTTCTCCCTACTCAGAATCATTGTATGTGTACAATATACATTATTAAAAACACTTTTACCAGTTGTTTAAGATGAAAAAATATATATATTTATGAAATTCAACTTTAAAAAATGGAATGGACATCCTCAAAAAATCTATTAAAACAGTATATATTACATTTCTTGTGTGTAAAAAATACCGGAAATTTTAACAAAATACTTTGCTTCTAAAACTGCATAAGAATTCTAACTACTCTTTGCAACACAAGTTAAATTATATTAGTAAAGGTTATTATGATCTTTGCTCAAAACTTTAAAACAGTTCAATAACTAATTAGTGCCCTTTTCATGAGTACCAGAATAACATGTTGCAGCATAAATATAAAAATAGTATAATTATACGTACCTAATAATATATATTTTAGCAAAGATTTAAACAAGAGAAACTGCCAAAATATTACTTCAAATCTTTATTCTTAAACAAATCGTAAGAAATTAATTGGGGAGAAGCGTACGCTGAGTTGGGTGAGCGGGTTGTGTTTTTCGCGCTCTTCGACTTCAAATTTTGTGCCTTCATCTCAGGTGGTTTACTTATACTTTTCGCCTTCGTTTTTCTTTTTTCTGATAAACAGGTAAGATTATCTGTTTCCCGTGTTTTTCTTCCTAAAATTTAAAACGCATTCGAGCTTTTCCATTGTGAACTCGGATTATGCCTCGTCTTTGAACTGCTCCCAACAAGTCAGTATGTCTACCGTCTCCAACAATATGTTCTATAAAAGTGCCAAGTCTCTCAACGAACTTGTTATGCGTCTTGGAACTCAAACCTACGCAGAAATAAATATCGTCATCGCTAATGCTGAAAAAACCAAAAAGATGCCTCAAACAAATCCATTTTTGATCCAAGATTTTGTAAAAAAATCAGTTAGCCGACATGAGCACATTGAAAACATGAAACATACCCGACAGGGTAAAATCATGTTCACAACAAAAGACCCAATATGCGCTGTTCAGTTACTTTCTCTAATTCATAGAAAAATTCATGGGCATAAGTATTTCTACCGATATAATTTGGGAAAACGTATCCGCCAGATTTTTGATATTTGATATACCTACATCTACCCCTCTGGGGGAACTGGCCGCGGAAATAGAGGACAAAAATGATTGCATTGTAGTTGAAATGCGACGATTTCTGAAACAAAATTCACCTAAAGAAATGTCTCCCGTTCTAATCACCATTCTTGGTACAACAGTACCGGAAGCAATCAAAATTTGGTTCGTACATCAACGCCTACAGAAATTCATAGACTGGCCCAGGCAATGTAACAAATGTTTTTCATTCATGCATCCATCACGTATATGCGATAAGACAGTCACCTGTTATCTTTGTGGGGTTGTTCACATCGGCCCATGCCAACAACCTGAGAAATGCATTAATTGCAATGGTCCTCATAATGCTAAATCCACATCTTGTCCCTCTTATATATCGGAACAAAAAATACTGGAATTAAAATGCCGAAACCACATCACAACTGGTGAAGCCAGACGTATTTTTCAGCAAAATAAAGCTAAATACTCTGAAACGGTGAAAACAATGCCAGCAGTTACAAATATCGAAGACACTATAAATGCTAAATTCGAAACTCTACTTCAAGCTATAAATGACAGGTTCGAACGGCAGATGGCAATCTTTGCAGATATGCTACAAAAATCTATGGACTGTATTTGTCAAAACTTCTGCAAAATAATCACCCAGTGTGTTGACCCAGGTTCTTCTCCAGTTCGCAAAAAGAAGCTCTTTAGTAATTTGCGCCAAATGTCTAACTCCATCAATTCTTGGGATGCCGGGGGTTCACAGGACGCAGAAGACATGCCTCAGTGCTAATGTCTTTTGTTAGCGTTTTGTTTTTGTTTTGTCTTGTCCACAATTCTGGTTTTTTTTCAACTTTTCTCTTGTTCACAGCCATTTTTGCATTTCTTATTCACTTGATCCTTTTTCAGTCGTTTCATATCATGTTTTTTCTGTCTTTGTTTTTGTGTGAGGAAGCAGTTTTCTCTTTCCCTAATTTTTTCTAATCTCATTCTCATGTCATTCGTGCAATGGAATTGCCGTAGTATTAAAAACAAACAAATTTGGCTTCATCAACCTCCCTTTTCTACTTCCAGCTTCTGGATTTTCCAGGAAACCTTCCTAAAAGCAGACGACAATCTTTCGCATCCAAACAAAATCTTTTTCCGTACACATCGAAGTAATAGACTCGGTGGCGGTTTACTAATTGGTATCCCGAAAAATCTTTCTGGAAGAGTGGTTTATAGCAAAGAGGATGATCCAAATCTAGAAATCCTGGCTGTTGAAGTCCATTCTAAAAACCAAAGTTCCACTGTCATTAACATTTATGCACCACATGGTTTTAATATCAACCCCATTAAAACGTTCCTCAATAGCCTACACACTCCGACCTTTATTTTTGGAGATTTCAACCTCCACCACCCTCTTTGGGGGGGGGGGACTCTCAATCGTCATTTAGTGAGGATTTTGTTGACTGGCTCAATAATTCAAACTTTACTCTGCTTAAACCTCCACCCCAACTCATATCATTAATGCTAGTACATACTCTATAATAGATCTTACTTTATGCTCTGCTTCCATTTCTAATGAGACTGAATGTTATGTTTTTGATTGTTCATTTGAAAGTGGTCATATCCCTATTGTCATTTCTTGGTCAAAACTCCAGAACGCATGCAGAAATATCAAAACTATCAAATGGAATCCAATTATCGAAAAATCAATAGAAATATTTAACTCAACAGACCAGCCAACTATAGATACAATTACAAGCCAAATTTCCCTGACCATTAGCAATCATACTACAAATAAAATTCTAGAAAACAAAGATTATCCACCATGGTGGAATGCCGCTTGCCATAACTTCAGCCGTCTAAAAAAATATGCATGGATAAAAGCCAGGCGTACAATTTCGAGTTCAGAATGAATCAATTATAAAAAATATAGAAGTAAATTCAAATTTCACTTTAAAAGGGCCAAAGACAATTACTGGGATAACATCAGTAAAATTTCCCCAAACCCCAAAATGTTCTTCAAAATTCTAAACAAATTATCTAATCATACGAACCCAAATGTTAAAAATCATGATATCATTTTCCATAACAACCGGTATGTAACCCACCCGAAGACACAAAGTGACTTATTTGCAAAACATTTCTCAATTCAGAGTACTGAAGTTCAGCCTATTCCTATTGATTATGGCAGTGACAATGAATTCTTAAATGGAAATATTGAATTTTGGGAACTCAAACGAGCAATACAGAAAACTAAAAATTCCACACCAGGAGCTGATAATATTCCGGCAATTTGGTTCAAAAATCTTGACGATGCATCCCTTTACAAAATTCTTTTCATGTTTCAACAGCAACTTGATTTTTCTGTTCTTCCCAAAAACTGGAAACACGCTATTATTCTTCCAATTCCTAAACCCAACAAAGATAAAACTAAATTAACTTCCTATAGACCAATAGCCCTTACTTCAGTCTTTTGCAAAATTTTTGAACGTATTTTAGCGCATCGTATTACCAATTACCTCACATGTCAGAAAAAATTGAATTCAAATCAACATGGATTCCTTCCGTTTAGAGATAATCATACAGCGATTTACAAAATTTTTACTGCAATTTCTGAGGCCCGCAAAAACAAAAATTTTTTTGTTGGTGTAAGTCTCGATATTAAAAGTGCTTATGATTCTGTACATATTGACGAACTTATCTACAAATGTCTTGAACTGGGTATTACTGGTAAAATCGCTAAATGAATGCACCACTTTCTGCAGGAAAGATCATTTCAAATTAAATGGCGAAACAATCTTTCTAATACAAACATTCTTTTTAAAGGTCTGCCCCAGGGTAGCGTCCTCTCTCCAATTCTTTTTGTAGTTTTTTTGAGACTTTGGAAGAAAATGTTGAATGTTCTATTTTTGCTGATGATATTTTTGTATACTGTTCTCACCATTCTATGACCTATATCCAAAATAAAATTCAAAACACTATGGAAAACATATATAAATGGTGCTCATATTGGAAAAAGGCTATCTGTCCAGACAAAAACGCTATAATAGATTTATCAAATAAAAATTTCACCTCTCTTCCGCGCATAACTTATGCTGGTATTCCACTTACATGGAGTGAATCGCTAAAATATCTTGGAATCCAGTTTACTAAGAATAATCAAAATGGCTGCATACTTAGAAATTTACGCAGTAAGGCACTTAAAAAAAATTAACGGTCTTAAAGTTTTAGGTTATAAAAGAAACGGCCCAAGAACCAAACATCTTATCACTATCGCTAATAACAGCATCCTTAGCCTTTTTTACTATAGTTGTCCTATCATTAATAAATTCTCAGAAACACACCTCAAATCTTGTAATGTCATTCAAACAACGACTCTTCGAATAGCCCTTGGAGTACCAATCTGGACTCCTAACATTATTTTATTAAAGCTTGCAGGGCAGGAAATAATGTCAGTAAATATCAGACGTTTAGCAATCCAATTTTTTATCAAACAAATTGCGACTCATCCCTTCTCTCCTTTGATCCATACTAATGATGAATCTAATTTACAGCTCGTTGAAAAAGATGCAGAATCCCTTAGAGTCACATTTCATAATCTTAATTGCATTCCAGACCATGTAATAACCCTCCCAGTTCTTCCACACTCCAACCCAAACTTGTGTGACATTTTTCTTAAAGACTTTCGTTTTCAAAGCAAAGAAATCCCAGTTTCAATAATCGCTACTAGCTTCACTGAATGCATACAAAGATTTTTCCCAAATCATTTCATTATTGCTACTGATGGTTCGAAATCACACTGTTACACGTCAATTGCTGGTCTATCTAATATTCATCAATTCTCTTATCGTATTCATCCCCTAAATTCCGTTTTCACAGCGGAAGTCTTGGCGATTTGCCAAGCATTGGATGAATTAGCAGTTCCTGCAAAGGATATTTTAATCCTATCAGACAGTTATTCAGCACTATCTTCACTTAAAAACATAACCTTTCACTCTCCCAAGGTCATTCAACGTCTGGCTTCAAAAATTCATGTCAGAAAAAGTATGAATCAAAATATTTCCCTCTTATGGGTTCCTGGTCATTCCGGGATCTTTTGGAATGAAAAGGCAGACTCTCTTGCAAAGCAAGTTACTGATTCCACGTCATTTATAGAATGGATCGCCTCAGAGGACATTATTTCCAACTTAAGAAAACAGTCAATCCAAATAACGCATGACAACTACCGTAGAAGCAAATACCACGCAATGATTGGAAATGTTCCGGACATTATAACCATCTCTAAATGGACTAAAAACAGAGTGCAGGACAGACTAATTGCACGCATAATTAGTAAAACTTAACCCCAGGTCTGCTTCATAGATTCAACCTTCACCCCGACCCTTTGTGCATTGTCTGTAATGAAAATAATGATATTTCTCACATCCTTTTAAAGTGCAAAAAATATGCATCTTTCAGAGTTATTCTCTGGAACAAATTGAACATCGTTGAACCTAACATTACTTATGATGTCCTTCTATCTCATGTCTTTACCAACAAGAAGAATCCGACCATCTTCATTCAAGCCCTCAAGTTTTTTGATATTTCTTAGCCGCATCCTTTTGGCATCGTGTGTCGCGTTTTCTTTGTGGTTCTTGTGTTTTTTTCGCCGTCCAAGACCGTCAATTTCGGACTTATCTGCATGGACAGTTTGACGCAGTACTTTTTATGGACTGATCTAATCATCATTATGGAGTCATTTTTTTGGAACGAACTATTCTGTGACTAGTTTGGAACTAGGGGATTACAGCCTTTGTTGCTTCAAATCCCATAACTCCTATCATTCAAGTTCAAATTAATTGCTCTAATCAAAAACTTATGCTTTTATAAATGAATACAAGTTTTTTTAAAATTCCATTTATTATTACAAATAATGCTAGACACAAGATATTAATTTATAGGTAATAACTCAAGTAATTATTAATTTTCCCTGATTTTTAGATATTTGTAAGAATTTCCCTGACTTTTCAAGATCGATAATATTCCCTGATATCCAGGTTCTGTTGCCACCTTGTTTTAATTATAGTTTTTATTTTTCTCTTTCCCATTTTAATGGCATTCCAATTATGCATGGTGTTCACTCGAATCATGGCCCAATAACTAATTTCCAAACCATTAAAGAGAGGCATATACTTCCAGTTGCTAAAAGTTCTCTAAATGACGTAAAGAATTATATTAGTTGAGGCAATAAATGTATTGCAGAAAAAATTGCAATGTCTAAATTTTCATTCAGCTTGTTGGTCCTTTTAGTCATATTTAGTAAAATATTCCCGACACCCTAATAGCTTAAACAAAAAAGTCCCATTCTACTGTAATCAAACTGACGGATTGAAAACTGAGACTTGAATTTTGAAATTTTAAGCCAATCAATGGCCACCTCAAGGAAGCGCTGTGCACTGATTGAAATTAGCTAAAATAATTATACTGAAAACTTCATAACTCTGCCAGTTTTAATCACAGAAGTGTAGAACTTTTTTTTTTTTTTTGTTAAAAAAATTAGTATGTCAAGAATATTTCACTAATTATGACAAATAGCACCGAGGGATTGTATAAAAATTTAGATACAGTTATTTTTTCTGCAATACATTAATTACTAACTCAAACAACATGAAATATAATTCTTTACATCCATTTGTACCATTTTTTGACTAACGTTTTAAAAAATTAGCTTTTGAGCCATGATTGGAGAGTGGACACCCTGTACATATACTGCAATGCATGTATCATGTGTGATTGTGGCTTCATGAAAAAATACCTGAAATTTTAGCAGGAAAACGGATATGTATTCATTCATTACGGCGTAGATTCAACTATTACATGCAATTTTAATATGTTTTTTTCACATAAGAAATTGATTTATTTCGTCTTAGTTCATGAGTTTTCAATAACATTCTATAACACACATGAAAAGCAACCATCAAAATTGATAAAACAATATTAAAAATATAATAACATTTTGTATGAATAGCAATAATTAATATATATAAAAATTCTTATGGGACCATTCTTAAGTGCGGTAGTTATTCTTAGTTACGGTATGGCATTTTCAAAAATATTCATTTGGATTGACTCAGCATAATCCAAAGTAAACAACAAGAATATATGAAAAAAATGTTCCCACTAAACCTAAATTTGTTTTCCTGGTATGTATTATAATTTGTGTAGGTTGTATTGAAGCCGAAATTGCTTAGAATCTATGGAGAATCCATAGTAGTTTGAGTCTTTGACACTTCTTAAGTTTTAAAAAATAGATTCATCAGAAAATACCGGAATTACGGTATTAAGGATGAAGAAAATACCGGATTTCCGGTATAATACCAGAACACAAACACCCCTGATGTATGAAATACTAATCCACATGATTACTGCATCCAATAACTTGCATTGATGGGACTAAAAAGGAAAACACAAATAATATCAAGAATTTTATTAAAGATTGACAAAATAAAAACATCACAGCACCACTGATACTTTTCAAATTTTGAAGACGTGTGAAAGATGGAAAACAACAGAATACAAACACATAATAAATTCGGTTAAAAAATATTATTAAAATCATTTTAAAAAGTAAATAATTAAATATTATATTTTTAATTACACATTTCATTAAAATATTGCAACTTTTACCAGATTAATACGAATCAAAATAATAATATCAAACAATTTAAGCATATCCAGGATTGTTTTCAAAAAAGATTATAAGAATTACACATTTATCGCTGAAAGAACAAGAAATTCGTCAAAACATTATAAAATTGGACAATACACTTTTAAAGACTTCACAAAAAGTTATTTTTTTAAACATGAAGAATCAGGATAAAGTAGTTATTCAAACAATACACTCATATTAACATTAGTAAAGTGACAGTATGATTGTAGAAAAGTTATTTTGACCAAGTACGTAGGTAAAAATAGACATCAAATTTACAATACATAGAAATTTAAAATAATCATGAATTAAAGTTAATGAAAAAAATGTATCGTTGGTTTTCAACTTGTGAGGACATAGATACACCTTATATATAAGTACAGTGAGAACACGGGAATCCGGACATCTTTTTAAAATTTTCTGAAAAATTTTATTAAAAAATGAAGGAAAATAACAATTAGGAATCAGACACAAAGCTAATGTTTATTCCTGACTTAAAAGAAACATTTCAATTGGTATTTAAGAATGAATACAGAACCTTAATTTGTAGAAGCAAAATCAGTTAACTTCTTTTGACGTAAGGAACTAAACCAGCTCAACGATGCAAATTACAGCTAGCTCTTTCTGTACGCTTTTCACAGAGCATCCAAAGTCAATACTCTACTGCATCTGGAATATCTAGAGCATTTTATTGAATTTTCTGGAATCCAAACAGAGCTCAGCCCCAATTAGCTCCGATTCTCGATGTTCTACGATACATTTTTAAAAATAACTGCCAGTTTAGTGTTCATTTCAAATTTATTGGTAAGTCACCAATGAGTTGAAAACCCCTGAAACAGGAAAAGAGTCATTGACACCTGTTAATATTTATGTTTTCTTCTATTTTAAAACAATAACTACCATTATAAGTTGAGTTGGAAATCTACAGAAAACTCAAATTAGGTTCACCATGTCTAGAAAGGTACTGATACGGTTCTAACAATAAACCAGCAAAGAAACAGTTTAAGATATTTGCAAAACATTTTAGGTATCGATATCAAAAATCTGAGGACACAAAGACTTTCTGTCAAAAATATTTACACAACTAAACATTAGAAGATATTTCATCACCTAAGCATTAACTCATAAACACAAAGCATTAAATGAGATTCGTCTGTGTTTAAATCCAACAAAATTTTCTGCTGCATTTTTTTTTTCCAGTTATAACAACATATTATTATACTCCTTCTGTCCAACTTTCTTTGTCTGAATTACCTTTTCCCTCCAATTTAAAAATAGGACAAGGTCAAATTTGGAAAAACCCAAGTTTAGATAGTTGATAATGCATCTTTTAATACATGTATGTGCAACTAAATGTTTCTTAATGGCAAATTATATAGCCAGCCATATTCGATCTTATTTCACAGTTTCTTGAAAAAGTTTATTTAAAGGTACAAAAAAAAATCTTTAATGTGATCTGTCAGGGATGAGATTGGCAAAAAAGCAAAAAGACTGAAATCACACACGAGCAAAAAATCTGTACCGTAATTTAAATGTGAAAGAAGTAAAACATCAGAACATGCAACATGATAAAAATACTAAACTATAATAAATAATAACTTAATTATTTATAATTCAGTACGTATAAATAAGAAAAAGAATATTAAATTATTATTAAATCATTCACATTAAAAGGTAACAAACAAGTTTAACACATCATCAGGGGCATCAGAAAATACAAAATTAAGACATTAAAACATATTTAACACCTGTACATCACTGAGATGCAACATTCACCCAACAGAAGTCCGAGAATTATATTTAATAGCCTTTTGATAAAAGTTAGATAAAAAAATAATTAAAATAAGGGCAAATAATTTCTTTTGCTTCATGCAATTGTGAAAAGTGTATTAGCTCTTTATAAATTATAATAATGTACCATATACTGATTTCTGTTTTATTTCTTTTATTTTTATACATTTGCACAAAAGTAACAGCACAATGATTTTGCACCTTATAAAGTGAGAGGGGTCGAGAAATTTGTACAGTTACAATGACAAATTCATTTAGCATTATTGTTAATTAAAACCCTTTTAAATATTTCCTTAATTGTTAAAGAAGTGTTTTTCTTTCGTTTTTTCATTTGTGCGGCGTTTGTTGGTAACAGATCTCCATTAACACGCTTCAGCCCTTGTTTTGAGGGGCTCCTACCTTTGACAGATTTTTCTTCAATAAAGGACGTGTTTGCATCCTCTGCAAGTTTATTTTCATTAAAGGCTAAAGTTTTTGCACAGTTTTCATTAGTATCTGTCTGTTTAATTACTGGCATAGTTGTCGGGACTACATTATCTCTAGAATGCCTAGGTAAATCATCTGTTTTATTTTTTATTTTGAGAAGATTTTTTTAATGTCTTATTCTCTGCGTTTTTGCTGCATTTGCACACAACTTTTTAGCTGCCTCTTTTGACAGTAGTTTCTTTTTTTTATGTAGTTTATTTATTTGTTTTTGTTCAGTTTTTTTATTTCTTCAGCTTGGTATGCCTACAAGATGACCTTAAGTTTTCAACTGATTTTTTTCAACATGTTCATGCAAAAAAATCTTTTTTTTCTTTCTTTTTTTTTTGCAAAATATGCCACAAAGGTTTTGTTTTTTCCTCAAAAAGGTGGTACTTAATACTTTGAATGGCACTGAATGTTGGAATGTTCATCCTTGTAGATATAATGTTGATTCGTCAGTAGAAGATGAATCAGCTAGTTTCCTAGCCGGTGGAGTTAAGCCGCACTATTCAGCATATTTTCCCAGAATTTTCTTTCGAAAACGTAAGATAGGAAAGTTTCTTTTCTTTGTGTAAAAGAGGAATTTTCGGAAGAAAAAGCAAATTTTTGAAGGGGAAAAAAAAAAATCGAAAATCTGAGAGAGACAACAACAAAAAACGGAATTTTGAGAGAAAAAAAAATATTTTTTTTAAAAGACGGAATTTCTCCAATATAACAAAAAAAGCGGAAGAATCTCATCCCTGGATCTGTGGAACAATAAAAATTGTAGGAAAAATTAAAGTCCGATGGAAATTATCAATGCGATTTGCCCTATATAGCAAAAATAGATTGGAAAGAAAGTTATCTACCTTCAACAAAAGTTTCTGTTTTGGACTTGGTGTCAAAGATACAATGTACCACCAATAATTAGACTAAATGTGTCCACAAATTTAGTTTTGCAGGTTTTTATACATTTTAAAATAAATACTGAATTTTTTTTAAAACAAAAAACTAATTTTGGGCAAGAAAAATGGTAAATTGTACAACTAAAGTTAGACATGGGGAGTAAAATCAAATAAAACTCCTCAACTTTATTTGGTACATTGAGAATTATTATAAATGAAATGACAGTACGATAACATCAAGGTAACACATATACACATTCACCTTCAGTAGAAAAATATGAGCAATTCAGGGTTGTTAAGCCCAAAACTTCCTTCGCATTACAATATTATTTTGTAAATGAAACAAAAAACTGGTGTGTATAAGTAGCAATGTCACAAATACGTCAAACATAATCAATCTTGATGATCTTAAGTAGGAATTTCTATATTGAGAAAATACTTGAAAGAAAGAAAAAAAAAAAAAACTGATTTGTGGTTACATTTCTAAATTAAAAATATTCCAACTATCTAAAAAATAAGGAGAAAAGGGAATAAAAGGGCGAAACATTCACGATTCAAAAATGAAATGCAAATTTAATGTAATGAATTCAATAATTTTACTTTAAGAATGATATATATCTTTAATCCTTTGAGGATGACTGTCATGAGGGGGTGCCAGCTGCTTGGCACATTCTCTCTCGACTGTCACAAATATGTGCTGGCCCTTATGGCTTTTAGCTATCAACTGTCACGTCAGCATGACACCAGCTTTAGTGCAATTATGCTGAACTAGAAAAAGTGCGTCAGCACTGAGCAGCTATGCACGTTGGGAAACATCGGCCAGACGAAACCGCATGTTTTCCATGCAGCCATCCTCAAAGGGTTAACAACCCCTACGAAGAAATTTTTACTGCTTAATATGTCAGCTACATATCAGAAAAATTTGCCATCAAACATATTAATCTTATTGGAAAGTAAGCAAATAATTTTCTTGGAACGAATGTAAGAAATTATCATCTAGTATCGTAATTTATCTTACGAGATGAAATGTTCTTGCTGTTATATAAAACAAATTTCAATTTAGCACTTGAAGACATAAAAAAATTGACAAGTTTACAAATGTCAGCATAAAATGTATAATGGTTTATGGTCTTTTCCCATTAGCTTGCACTATTCAAAATGGACTAAATTCAGCAACCTGACACCATTAATGCCCAGCGTTCTCATTTAAGGACAGTTACATTTTCATTTCTACGTTTAAACTGATCACATTCCATTGTTCCTTTTTTTTTTTTTTGTCTAGTAAGTCAATAGGTATTATTACCAAACTCCTTAACAATTTTCAACAGGCATATAATTCCAATTAGCCAGATTCAAGAGTCAAAATGTCATCAGTTTGAGATTTTTTAAAATTTTCCCTTTCATGTATTTTTGAGGCAATTCAAGGCATTAGAAAGCAATCTTTAATATTTATGCAAAATAAATGTTTTTAAAAATGACTGCCTTCCGATTTTTTTACATTCCATTGGAAAAAATAAAAGAAAGAACTTTTTTGTAATTTAATTTTACTTCACAGTAAGGGGAGTCAGTATCCTATAATACGTTCAAAAATTTCATTTTTATATATTTGAAATCTTCATTTCAAGACCTTTCCAATAATATAAGCCTTTTTGCGTATTCATATTAGAAGTAAGTTAAAATAAACTTTTAAAAAATGTAAACAGATTAATGTAAGACAAGATTTTTGCCTTTAACTTGAATTATCTCAAAATGGTATTTTTGAAGGTGCATGTACCATTTCTCAAAATCTACTTGATATATGCTCTTGAAATTTTTACCACCTATTCCACACATCTAAATGTATATACTGATGTGAAATTTGTTTCTGATATTCCATAAATATTCCTAATACTGTTGAACTTGTGTTAGAAAACAGTATTTTTTGAAAAATTCATAGCGACATTCAGTTAAATTTTTTTTTACAAAAAACCCAAGCTATATTTAGGTAAGAATTTTGCTTCAGTATAGAGATAAATGTCTACTTAAACCGTATAAAAAATTTCAGACAAGTATCTATAATAGATAGTGAGGAAAGGTACATAGAAAATGGCCAATTTAACATTGGGGTTATAGGGGGTATCAACTCCCCTTTTGATGATTTAAGCATAATTTAACAGAAATTTATGCTTTAAATTAATTGGGGCAGGTTAAGTTTTTTTAAAAGAACTTTTCCATATTTTCCATTAAAATTTGATGCTGCATGTTTTGACTGCTTTTGTCTCTTACAAAAAAGTAACATTACATGCCAATACATATGCCAGCTGCTGTCTAGTTAATGAAAAAGTACCAAAGTTACAAATATAACATCAATTACATGGCAGGGAAAAAAAGTGTAGCATATAAATGAGCAATATACTGGATAAACTGTAGAAATATTAAGCACCCTTCAATGTATATACATCCCTTATAGATTAAACACGATTACATTAAATTCACATGATTGAATTCAAATAAAAGAAATATTTATATATATATATATAAAGTAACTGCAGGACATGAAAGTTTACACGGTAAACAGTCAAACACAAAGTTACACTGTTAATAATGAAAATAATAATTGTTTATGCACAGTTAAAACTTACATCACAAAATTTAAGATTTTAAACACATGCACTGCCATAATCCCAAAGTCCATAATATTTAACAATATATGGAGAATAAAAAAACATGGAAGTTAAATAAAATCTACAAGGTAATATGCGGTAAAAAATAACCAAACTATTTGACTTCAAATGAATTTTTGTATTATTTTTGGTAGTCAGTGTTTTCTCATCACAGCTTATTTGACCATGGATGATGAACCCTAATGAGGTTGCGAAAATTCTTATACTTCATTCAAATTCTCCACATTTTTTAAACATTAAAAGTTTAAAAAAATCACCCAGATTAAAAGATTTTATATAAGTTGTTACAAATATCCTAACAATTAATTTTAGTAACCTATAAGTTACAAATGAATTAGCGCTTCATTTTTTTAAAAAAAATTATTTCCCAAATTTGGGGTCACAACACTTTTTTCTTTTTTTGTCAGAACTATTGGCATGATAATTTTTTTCAAATAAAAAAATGGTCATGACTGGAAAAGGTTTCACATCTTTGATCTAAACAATTAAAGTAAGACTCATATTTTTTAAAAGCTTGAATAACTCAACTTCAGATGTGCAACATAATACACAACATATTATAATCAATTCAATGAGTTTAATTATTCATGAAATACCTTTAAATAGATTTATCAGCTAAATTATTTTGAGAAACCTAAAATAAATCATTCAATTTCTTCTAAAAACTTACAGAAATCTTTTGTAAAAATTTCTGAATGCAGAACTTGTAACAAAATATTTGCATCTGATGTTACTTTTGATTAACATGTATGAAGGATTAAATGTATTGATTACAATAAAAAAAATCAGGAATTCTTGAGTAGTCCAGCTTAAACATCAAGTACAAGAAAAATAATTTTCATTTGTGTACAAATCATTAAATTTATGTTTTCTGTTCATACTTCATTGCTGACCAATTATTTTTTAATTTATAAAATCGCAACCAAGTGAATTATGTTAAGTTGCTGCTAATTTTTAGAAATTTCTATTTTGCAAAAAAGAACATGCACAAGCCTTAATAAATTAAAAAATAAAAGAAACCTGTACTTTTATACATGAAAAACTGGTTTCTTTTTCACAGTAAATGATAACTCAAGCTGACAGTATGGGTACAGCAAAGTGGCAAATAATTACACACTGTTAAAATGGTACTGAATACGATCCTACATATTTAAAAATAATCTATATATTTGAACAAAATTTAGTTATAAAGCATCAATAATCTGTAACTATATTTTAAAACAGAAACTGTTTTACTTTATAGAGTTTTTGCTATAGCCCTAAGCTGAAAAGAAAGACATATACCATTAACCAGAGATGCAGTCACTCATGGTTTTCGCTACACAGTCAACTTAAGTTGTCATTAACTGCACAATCCAAAATTTTTGAATATGAAAAATACTAAAACATGAATGAAAAATATCAGAGTAAATAAATCACCAATACAGTCACACCAAATAACATATGAATACTTATAGTTATTGGCATGATTATCCAATGAAAGACATTTAAAAATAACATGAAAAACTTCATCTAAAATCAATACGACAGATTTTTTAAAAAATTAGAATTAAGACCAAAATCTACAAACGGATAAACTAAAACAATTATATGGATAAAATCAAATTTAACCATACACATAATAAGCAAAAGTTCACTCATTCTTCTTGGAAGTAAAAATCACATTCTCAATTACATTCAGAAAATTCCAAGTAAAGAAAAGGGATAAAACAAATGTGCTTTTCCACCAAGCTAAAATCATCTCGCATTTCTGCACAACATTCCACCATGTATTACTGTGACTGATACTGAGTGTATGCTGGATTCTGCTCATAGTTATATGCTTGAGAATTAGCATTTGGCCCAGCTTGCCTGTGCCCAGCTGGTGGTCCCATCTGATTATTCATATTGGGATGGGACATTGAAGATGGTTGTGATGTAGGCCTATAGTGGGCGTAATTGCCCTGACCATAATTAGCTGGGAACCTGCTCTGGGGTGTGGAAGATGGTGGAGGGGTGGAATTAGAACCAGCAGAGGGGTGCATATAATTAGACTGCTGCTGAGGAGGAGGGCCATAATTTGATTGAGTTGTAGACGGTGGAGAACTATAAGAATTTCCAGAAGGTGGTTGAAAATTTTGAGAGTGGCCCATGTAATTTTGGGATATGGGGCCACTTGAAGGATATCCAGCCTGGGAAGAAGTGGTTGGTGCATACGGTTGGTTGTTCTGATTACCATACCATTGAGAAGTGTTGGACGATGGTTGCTGCTGCTGCCCATATTGCTGGTTTTGGTTGTATGTGTGTGATGATTGAGACGTATAGGTCTGAGGTTGTGAAGAGGAGGATGTTGGTGGAACACTGAAACCACCTTGAGGCTGAGGCTGACTACCACCAGGACCTGGGTAGTTTGAATTGGGATTGGGTTGCTGGTTTGGAGGTTGTTGATGTGATGGTGGCTGTTGTTGCTGTGCTTGCTGCTGTTGAGGAGCTTGTGGTGGCTGTTGTGGTGGTTGTTGCTGAGGCTGCTGCTGTTGTGGTTGTTGCTGCTGCTGAGATGGTGGTGGTGGCTGCTGAGCTGACTGAGGATGTGGAGATGAGCTAGGACCATATCCCTGCTGAGGTTGGCTTGAAGGAGTTGGGTAGTTTTGGGGAGATGGATTGCTATAGTTGGAAGGGGGATGGTTTTGTTGTTGCTGTGGTTGAGGTGGCGGCTGTTGCTGCTGTTGTTGTTGCTGCTGTTGTTGTTGTTGCTGCTGGACATAAGTATTTTGGGGAGAAGGACTGCTATTGTATTGGGTATGAGAAGGTGGTTGTTGTTGCTGCTGTTGCTGTGGAGGAGGTTGACTGGATGGATAGGGCTGCTGTGGCTGGTACTGTTGCTGCTGCGGTCCAGCTACACACACACAAAAAAAAATGACTTTAGATTAATGTCAACAAACATGTGAAAAATTTTTAAGAATTTCCACCATAACATAAAATTTCTTCAAAAGCACAATAAGTCATGGGTCTAAATAATTATTTAGAAACACAGTATTGAAATAATCAATAAAATTGAGGAATTTCAACAAAATATAGAGTAACTCCATAGTAATTTCATCATTAAAATCTATGAACATAAAACAAACAACAATATTCAGCAGCTTGCATCAATAGAAAGTTTATGAGCTAGTTGTGTTTATTTGGTTTTTTTGGTGCAAGAGCCATAAATTAATTACATATATTAAAACCAAATTATTAATTTCAAAAACTAAGAAAGTTCAAACAAATTATGGGGTTCAAAAATTTGCTTCTGCTTTTATAGGAAGCATTGTGTGTCATTACTCACCAATGCAGTTTCAGGATTCTTTTATCCATAATGAAGACAATGATTTAAATGGCATTTTTTGTAAGTTACTGTGATGAATAATATATAGACATTGATATTCATAACAAAAGCATTTGTCATATACCTGAATAAAACATAAAATTAAACAAAAACTTACGAGAATGCCCCACAGGAGGTTGTTGTGATACAGCACTGAAACTTTGTGGTCCACCCGGTCCATGACTTTGATTTCCAACAACATTCTGATTCTGTGGCATATTTGGATCTAGGGGAAAAAAATCATACATAATTCAATAGAAGAAAATTTAAAGCATTTTAATTTCAATAAAATAATTTACAGGTAAGGGATACATCTGTTTCAAACAGTATTAATTATTCACAATTGGAAAAAAAAAAAAATGAGAATTGGCAACTTGAATTATCTAATTGTCAACTTCAGCACTGTTCCATAACCACATAACTTTAAAATGATATATTTTGCATTTTCAAGCAAATGTTTCATCATAGTTGGATTAATCTTCAATTTAAGTATTTTATTCATTCTTTCTGAATGGAACATTTACATCAGTTCTATGCATTTTAAATTGTTATAAGAGATGTATATATATAAAAAAAATATGAATTTAAACAAACAGTGTCTTATTTTAGAAAAATTAAAATAAAAAGTAACAAATCTATTTATCCAAGACATTCACATTATTATTAATAATAAATTACATGTGAAGCTTAACCATCAGATTACAGGCTACGAGAAATCTGGCATAAGCTTTTAAAATATGGATTTTGTGGAAGAAATAGTAAAGTGCTTTCTCCATTTTCAAGGCAGTGGTATGTAAACCGTGGGTCCCAACCCCTCTGGGGGTTGTGAGAAAAAATTTTGTGGGTCGCTAAATTCAAAGAAATTTATTTGAATATAAAAAAATATAAGGCCTTTCTTCAAAAAACATGGTCTTCTTTTTGACTGCATAAGGTATTACCTATTCTTTCCTGAATAACAATAAGCCTATTTACCATACATGCAACAAGACAATAGAACATATGGGAAAATTATACATGGTAATTATACACCACAGATTAGCTATATGAAAGCTTAATAGTTGTAGAACAATTGTACTAACTAGTATGCAGAGAGAGAGACTGAGAAAGAAAATCTTCTAGAGCATCATCTATACTGTCCATAAGGAAAAGGTTTAAATCAATTATACAGTTCATGCAATTAAAATTTAATTTAAAAAATCACATAGCTAAAATTAATCTCCTCACCCCCCAAAAATGACAAAATATTTTTTCCATTATACAAAATCTCGCAATTCTGAATCGTAGTTAAATGAAGTTGATTACATGCCACAGAATTTTACCTTTCATGTAGTAATTTTCCATTTACTGATTCAAAAATAGTTTATTGAACAATTCAAAGATTTGAATCTAAAATAAATAAAATGGTGCAAAAATTTAAAAAGCAAAAAGCACCATTCAATGATTACCTTTTAAAATCTTTCAAGAACTAATATACAACAGCTTGTAGTTTTAATACAATCATTAATTTTTTTTAAATTTATAACTTCTCCAACTACAAAACATTGATGTAGATAGATGATTAAGTTTTTTAACTCTAAGAGATGAATGTTATTCCTTTAAAAAATATGAAAATTTTAAATGTTTAACCTTATATTACTAGAATGTTACAAAATTAATAGTATAAATCGACCCCATACAAATAAAACATAAAAAATATGAGATGAAATTATAGCAAAAAAAACTTGAAATAAGAAGTAAATCACCAATCACAAAATAAATGAAAACATTTGTGAAACCATTAAAATATATACAAGTAAATAAGAGGAACTAAAATACAGTGCTTAAGCTGCTCTCCAGCCACTTAATAATACTGTAATTCTGTGTACTTTCATTTAAGTCAAAATATATCTCAATTTTTCGACTGATTCAACTCGAAATGCAGAAACTCAATGGTCAAACTCTAATATATGGCAGTTAGACTCTAGCCGAGGATGAACTTCAGACAATGCTACCATTTTCTTTATTTGATACATGTAGGTTCTTTTAATTCACTAAGCAAATCTAAGTCCTGTTTTAACTTGACCACTAAGCATTTCATCTGTTTGCCTGTTAATTTGTCTGTTTTGCAGTCACAACCAAATACGGAGTTAGATTGTCTTTTAATTTGGCATGAATATTCTTTGATGTAATTAAAAACAACGTATGCAAGAGGATTTTTAATTTTTTATTCCATTTCAAGATGGTGGCCAGTTTAATGGTTCTGTTTCATCGATTCTATTCAAGTTGGTGGCAGACTGAATCATTCCATTTCAGATAATGTTTGTCTTTTTAAGTATGTTTTTCCAAAGATTCTGGTCCAACTGTTCAAGCTATAAAAATTTGAAGAGGATTACCTGTTATTTGTGTAACTTTTTCTTGTGTATTTATCTCGCAAATTTTCTTATTTTGTTTGTTTATTTGTTATAATTTTGGAACTTCATTCATAATGTCTCCAAACAGCAAATGACATTTAATTGTAATTTTGCGAGTGCTGATAAAAGCAGACCTGTGTAAATAATTCAAATTGAAAAAAATTGATAAACTTTGAAAGACTGCGAAGAAAAACAGATGTTAGATTTTCTTTCTGAATGCAAAGTCTACTGCTCACAGAGCTACTAGTAACAAGACCCCCCAAGAAAATAACCTACATTAAACTTATTTCAAGTGTTCTAAGAAAAGCATATGATTTGTGACAGTCAATGCCAATGTGTTTTCTACAATGATATAATAATGACACATCATATTGATTATTTCTATTTAATACTAAGAATAGAACTTCTGTAGGCTATGTAAAAAAATAAACAAAATAAGAATCCACACCAATATGTACTTACCTAAAATAATACAAACTTACTTTTTAGAAATAAATTCAATACACAAATTTTATATGAGATAGATAACATAATGCATGCAGCACATAACATAAGCAAATGTGACAAAATGCTAAGACACTCACGAGATTGTGCGTTAGGGGGTTGAGAAGCAGAATTAAAATTAGATCCTGGTCCATGAGGTTGGTTAGGATTCTGATTGTTAGGCATGGGTTGATCTGAAAGCAAGCACACAGACACACAAAATGAAGAAAGCTGTTATTACAATGTAGGGATACCAGTTCTACTTACAGTTGATTTTAATTTTGAATAAATCGGGCTTCTCAAAGCACCTACAGAAAAAAATTTTGGTTACCCATTTCCATTACAAAAATTTGGTAGGAGGCTCATTTCCTTTGATAAATTGAAGTAATTTCTCAGACTGATAAGAACATTCAAACCAGGCAGGCAAATATTTCTAAAATTCAAGTGTCCCAACTTCACTGGATTTTCCTATCGAATCTAAACACCAATGGATCTCGTTTACCTCCATTTTCTTGGTTGGGGAAATGCTACATTGGTGTGATAACTACTAGTAATCAGATACTGACGAATGGTGTGGCTCCTTATTCATAATTAGGATTCTTAAAAATTAAGCTACAAAACTTTTGTTACATTCTGTCATGTTTGCTGGGCCAAAAAGATAGACACAGTGGGCTGCAAGCGTCCCACGGGCCGAGAATTTGACACCCTTACAAATGAATATTATGCACATATGAACAGCCACTATACAGCATTTAATTGCATTAGCTAATAAAGTATGATGAATGTTTGTGTATCTTAGAATAATTGCAGCATGTTAAATCAACCTGCAAAATCTACATGCAGGGGTAAGAAGAAATCCTCCCTACTTCTTTTAGTACTAATTAGACATAAGATTCAATTATATTTGGCTTTAGCCATTTGTGCTGGAGGTTGATATTTTAAAATTTGTGAATGAAATTAATGCTCATTAGGCACAAAAATGTTAAAAATAAAAATATGAAGAGAAAATATCTTGTTCCATCTAGAAAAACCTGCCGTTATACTGCAGATATAAAATTTTATCCTGGTTTTTCCCTGAGTGAAGCACTTAACATTCAGTATAATCGTCAAACAAACAGTTAACAAGTAAAGCAACATCACATTTTACATATGGAAGCAAAGCATTGTTATGAAATTGGACAGAGTATGTTTAATTTCACTTTTTGACTATAATATGATTTGCACAATCATTTACCTGGGCATCAAGCTTTACTACTATATTAGTGATAGAAAAAAAATTGAAAATATAGACCCCAATGCACTGAAATTACATTCAGATGCCCTTTGAGAGTACTTGAGAAATTGATCTGACAATTCAAATGGCTTTTTTCAAAATTTTTCACTCTTGTAGTGGAAAAAAAAAAAAACTCTATACACTGAATACAGACATGACACAGGCTTGGAACAAAAAAAGCTGAACTTCATAAATCCGGTATCGTGTCAAACATAAACACCGAGAAGTAAAATAAGTATTATTTATTGAACAATAAACGAATAAATTTAAACAAAAAGTGCTTGAGATATTAAAATATTGTAGAATTATTATTTAAAAGAAAATTAATGGATGAAAAATGAATTCGCAAAAAATTTTGTTAAAATAAAAACTGGTAAAAATTATCTCACTAAAAAATATGGTAATGCAAAAACTTTTTTTGATTACACATAATTATTAAAACTTTTGTTTCTCATTTTTAAGCTAACTGTTCAAGCTATCTTTTATGCTTCAGTCTGCTATTTTCCTCCGTTTTCTAAATTTTGTATTCTTCCTTTGATTGGGGTTTTTTCTTTATTTTTTTCTCATTGCTATTTTCTAACTATCAAGTTCCTCTTAGTACCATTTGCCTGATGACCTAAAATTTTTGCACATGTTACTTACTATCAATAGCATTAACTAAAAAATCTTTTTTCTAAAATATTCAACAGAAGACTGCTCTTTGCTCATCATTTTGTATTTAACACTCTAAATTGAAAAATATGTTTCAATATATATTCTTCCTGATCTTTTATCTATCAAATCTGACATTATTTGAATGTGCACATGGCACGCAGTTTTTGTTTGCATGTTTTTCAAGTCTTTTGTGTGCGCAACCCCCCCAACGCATTACCAAAAATTTCAGATTTACATCGATCCCAAGAATGAAAAAATTCGATGCCGAAATCCTCATTTTCGCACAAATGTGTTATGTCTGTGTTGGTAGACAAACGTTAGGGAATGAAAACTAACAAAACAAATCGAAATAACTAACAAAAACGAAGAATGTTGAAAAGAACGCGGAAATAAAATGGCTTCCTTCACGGAGAGCTAGCGATCTTTTTTTCTCATGAAATTCGGATTGGAAGAAATTCGTGGATGATTTTTTTTCATCCAATCAAAATTCAGAATGAATTGTTATTGGATGAAATGAAAGACGATTGGATGAAATGAGAAAGAAAAGAATACAACCTTTTCAGGCATTCCCCAAAACGCTAAACTTTGACTCCAAAGTGCGGCAAAACGGCGATACATAACTTCCGGCAGAATTACGCAATATCTTATGAATTCAAAACTCTTTCGCCTTGCAGGCATAAGCAAAATTTTCACATGGCGCACAACTTGTGTTTGCGTGAGCGCCCCCCCCCCCCCCACCAACACATTAACAAAAATTTTAATGCAGATTTGCATCGACCCCAAGAATGATTAAATTCAATGCCGAAAAAGCAGAAATCTGCGCTTTCGCGGAAATGTGTCATGTCTGTGAATAATATCCTATACCTCTAGGAAACTGATGGATGTAAGAATTACAACCAACAGTTGAAGGATGTACAGAAGATCATTTAATGGATGTAAAGAATTACATCCATCAGATGATCTTGAGGAGTATATAATAAATATCTTCCACCCATTCCAAAAATGAAGCATTAGACAGAAATGAGTTCATTGTAATGACCATGATACGTAAACATGTCATACCATATCAATACATCTATGAGCTTCAGAAATAATATCTATTGGGAAAAAAATATTGCTAAACTCCTGTTTGGTTATTTCCCAGTTAGGAGATTACGACAATAGTTATATAACTTTTTTGGACATTTTAGGAAACTAAGTGAAGTTTTAATATTCCACAAAGTAATTTTTCAGATAAATAATAGTGAAATTGGTAGACATAATCATTTTGAAAAATTAAGCTTTACCTAAAATTTTTAGGAAACAAAGTATTAAAACATTTTGGGAAATTCTCATAAAAAAATTGCTACATAACTTTAAACTATTGCAGTAAATTGCACAGCATCAATGGAAAAAATAATAATTGCATGGAATTTAATATGACTGAAATAGCTAACTTAATATATCTACAATACATGGTGGGTTTTTGATTCAGAAACAAGCATAAGAGTTAAGAAAGCAAATGATAAAATCAGTTCCACTGGAGCAGATATATTATACACATGAGAACATATGTGAATGTAATTAGCAAATCAATTCAATGCTTTTGGAGGCAAGCACTTCAGTCATTTTTGGTTGTTAAGAAAAAAAAAAAAAATTACGACTATTTGGCAATTGATTTGAAATTTGTGACTTTTGAGCGGTAAACATCCTTTGCTTCATTTGAAATTTGTGAGTACTGAAATCTTCTTGACCGATAAACATACTGTTTAACTAAAGATGGAGCGTATATCAGGAACAAGTGATTTAAGAAAACCAAAAGGTACTTACGAGAAGGTGGCCCACTTTGATTCTGAGGGGATGGGTTGAAGTTTGAAGGGACAGTTGATGGAGGACCATGTGGTTGATTTCCACCAGGTGAAGGACCACCAGCAGGCATCTGTTGATCTGTTTGCAAAAATGTCAACTAACTTAAAATGACAATCATAACATTCATAGATTAAAACTTAATTTTCAATCCCATATACTCAAATATTTAATTTGTTCTAGAGAAAAATAGAAATTAGAACCAGATGAAGTGAATAAAAAACATACATGAGGAAAATAAACATTTTATTTAAAACAAGATTTTTAATAGGGACAAAAACCAGATAACAAATCCACTTATTCAAGAATAAAATCACATTTGGAAAATAAATGAATCATCAAAATTTCCTAACATGGCTCTCATTTTTTGACAATTCTCTACGATATTATCAAGTATATCAAAAACTGAAATATTGTACAAAATTATTATTTTTAAAAATTTAATTTCAGAATTTATAATAATAATCAACAATTAAAATGTTTACAGTATCACAGAAATTGCAGCAATAATAATCACAAAAAATTAAAAAAGAGAATTATTTGGCACTATTATCTTATATACAAAGTAAAATATTTGCAATAAGTAAGACATGAAGGCATTTTAATTTTCATTAAGTGAAGAGCTCAAAAACAGAATTTAATGAATTAATATTTTTTCTTTCAAACAGAAAATTACTGATATTTTGGGTGTGCTGTGGGAGCAGGGCATAGTGCTTCATATTGTGACAATGCACGAAGTCTCAGAAGAAAGAATCTCTAGCAAATAAAATCAGAAGTGGTTTATGCAAAGAGTCAACTTCAAGCACAGAATGGTTTTAAAAAAAACCACTAAAAATTAGCTGGACAGAAATTTGTAAAGAAAGGAAAAGAATATGAACTGGTATATAGAAACAAATTTGTAACAAAACAGAAGTGAGGAGACAGATGTTTCAGAGCAGAAATCTTCATAAACAGTAACATTCTGAAGTCAAACTGTATCAAACATCTTGTAAAACACACAAAGACTTCTGCATATCAATGGAAATAGATTGTAATCTCCTTTGAAAAGATTTGAATCAGAACATGCATACTGACATACATGCTTTAACACATTAACACCCAACTTAATTTAAAGCATAGATTTTAGTAAATTTCTTTTAAAACACCACAATTAAGATAATTGTGAAGTAAAATAAAATTCTGAAAAGAAAACCAAGTTTTTTTTGGTTATTTCTATTTTCAGAAAAATTATCGAAAAATTGGCAAAAACTAATTGAAAAAACATTTTTATAGATAAATATTATAAGATTTTTAAAATATAGTAAAATACAAAGATAACTTTCCAATTCCTTGAATGACCTTGGGAAAAAAATCTCAAAATAACGACAATTAAAGTTCCAAATCTGGTTAAACAGTGGTATATGCTAGTGGAAAACTGTTTGGGAATAAACACTGACATGTTAGACAAGCCAAAGAAGAAACAATGGGAATGCATTCGATTTAGAAAGGGAAGAGAAATACAAATGTCCTATAAATAAAATGCTGGGCATTAATGGGTTAA